>CAUYLG010036253.1:0-57206 GCA_963573385.1 Cacajao melanocephalus
AGATGAAGCCAGAGAGAAAGGAGCATAAGAAAATTAAGGGTATTGTAAGAAACAGTGTCTTTTTTTTTTTTTTTTTGTTTGTTTGTTTGCCTTTGTAATTCCCGCGTGGGAACAATGTGCTAATTCCAACCAAAAAAAAAAAAAAAAAAAAAAAAAAAAAAAAAAAAAAGACACTGTTTCTTACAATACCCTTAATTTTCTTATGCTCCTTTCTCTCTGGCTTCATCTGTTGTATTTCTTTACCACCTCTTCCCAACCCTTTTAGTTTATGCCTCCCAAATGGGATGCTACGTGTAGCTCTATGAGTATGATTCTGTTTCTCTGACTTCCAGGCCTTTTCCAATTTGTCCCCTCCCCTTTCAACACCCATAAAGTCCTACTCATCCTCAAGTTTCAGTTCAGTCATTACACTTTCTGAGCCAATTCTTAATTTGGCTATCCTAGGACATGTTCTGTAGTTCTCCTTTATGCTTCCTCTGAAACTGTACACCTTCTAACAGATCAGCTTTAAATTAAAGTGTATAATTTAATTGTATGGCAGGACTAATGTAGATTTCTTTTTTTTTTGAGATGGAGTCTCGCTCTGTTGCCCAGGCTGAAGTGCAATGGCACAATCTCGGCTCACTGCAACCACTGCCTCCCAGATTTAAGTGATTCTTCTGCCTCAGCCTCCCTAGTACTTGGGATTACAGGTGCCTACCACCAAGCCCATCTAATTCTTGTAGTTTTTGTAGGGACAGGGTTTCACTGTGTTGGCCAGGCTGGTCTCAAACACCTGACCTTGTGATCCGCCCGCCTCGGCCTCCCAAAGTGCTGGGATTACAAGAATGAGCCGGGCCAGATTTATTCTTCCACTTAGAACCTTGTTTTCTTGCTCAGGCTGGACTTGAACTCCTGGACTCAAGTGATCCTCCTGCTTCAGCTTCCTGAGTATCTAGGACTACAGTTGCACAACACTGTGCCCTGCCAGGACTAATGGAAATCTTGAGTAAGTTCTGCTTGTAGTGGTATATTTTAAACGATCGATTTCATGTATAATGAAGGGAGTATTTAGAGGTGTTGCCATGTTTAGGAGTAAATGAGGTGTGGTAGATCATCCAGAGATTAGCAGTGGTGGGAATTGCTAATTGGGTTACCACCTCTAGAACTGAAAGGCAAGGAAGAAACATGATATTGGAACCTAGTTATAGCTAATAGCTGGGACTGAGAAAGACAGAGAGTAGCTGTGGCTATAGGTAGAGGGATGCAGACACTTCCAAAACCATGCCCTGACAGCATAAAGGAGATACAAATAAGTACTCTAAATTCTCTCTTCTCTGTATCATGCTGATCCATCTATTAGACAAAGTTAGCCAGAATTCATTTGTATTCCCAGCCCCTATCATAAGTCCTTACATACAGCAGATAAAAAATACTGAATGAATGACTCTTCATAAATCTCCTATATTCCTAGTTTTTTAAAGTTCATTTTTCTTAATGAACACAATTGATGTAATATAAGTGTACAACTAGATGTGATTTAATTTGTTAACCTTTGCAATGTTTTCAAATAAATATATTCAAAAATTAGAAGAATATTTTTGTCCAACTATTTGTTCACAAATTAGATTTGAAAATGCTCATCACCATAGTTTTCAGGAAATATGGTCTTGTTGGCCCTGTACCTGTGATATTCAATTAATCCTCACAGTACCCCAGTGGAGTCAGTATTATCATCCCCTTTTATATATAAGGAAACTAATGGTCACAGATACTTGAAAATGATCAGACTGTGCTTTCCTCTTCAATTCTTTAACTGCACACACACACAAAAAAAGAATGTTAAAATATTTTAGCCATTCTCTTAATAAGTAAAAAACAAAATCAATAAACCAGAAATATTTCTGTCATCACTGAGGTATGAAAAGAGCAGTTGAAATATTGCTACTTCAGTAGTTTTAAAGTGGCCATGAAAATATACCTTGGCAAAGAAATAGTGGTTAAAACCATAAATATATTTATTTTATTTTACTTGAAATCTGTTTCCAGGGACATATACATAGATGCTTATTTTCTTCTATGTGATAGGTGCATAATAGCAAAATTTAAAAAAATAAAAGAAGAAAAAAAAGAAGAAAGCTGATTGAGGATTAAAATGGTAAATGTGAATCAAAATAATGGGAAATATGAAAACTTTAATATTTTTCTAATCTGCATGATTCTTGAAATATCTTTGAAAGGGTATTTTGAAAGTTCTAAATGCAAAATATGATAATTAGCATATTGTTGCATTTTTCAATATATCCTTTTGTAAGAAAATAGTGCCCAATTTGTATTTAAAAAGAAGGTATTTTGTGTACTAGATATATTAATCATAAATTATTTTTAATGCAATATATGATGCAACATGTTCACATATATTACAAACACTTGATAAATGTTTAAATATATTTTTCTTGCAAGTATATACTGATTGGCACATAGAAGTAACTAACAATATATTGACTGAATTTATTCCAAATGATAATAACAACCTAATAGGAATAAGCACTACTAAGGTTTAGATTGTGATCTCAAAAATCCCTGTCTACCAAAAGCAACCAAGGTTCTTTAGAGAAATGGCTGATTTCAGTTCTGAGGCAAGAAATACACAAAATGAACCTGGCTATCTTGTGCCAGAAATCAAAGACATTATCAGAGAACATTAGGGTCATTTCAAGAGGTTAACATAGCCAGTATGACAAGCTCTAAAATGGAGGATGGGGAGAATAGACCATCACCAAAAAAGAAAAAAATATTGCAATGCATTGAAACAGAATGTACTTATAATCCTATATATCAATAAAAAGCTGACACTTGTGCAATAAAGAAATGTTTGGTCCTGGTAGTAGGTGATCAGGTAAAAATAATAATAATAATAAAATAAAAAGAAATGTTTGGAATGAAAGGCAGTTTACAAAACTGGAATTGTAAAGGATGATACAACATTAAAATGTGTTCAATCGCCACAATAATCGGGGAAAAGCAAAATAAAAATATTAAGATTCCATTTTTTTGCCCATCAAATTGGCAAATCTTTAAAAGTTTAAAGCAAATACTGGCAATAGCATAGAAAAACAGGAAATGTTGGCGTTTCAAACTGGTTAAACCTTTTTTGACTGGGCAATGTGGCAGTGGCAACGAACATTTTAAATGTATATGCCTTCTGGCCTCACAATTCTACTTTCCTGTATCTACCCTAGACAAAGGTTTGTACATACCTTTAAAGAGACACTTATAATGCTCAACTGATCACATTGTTTTTAACTGTGAAGAGTAACACAAATTCAATCAGTGAAGGAATTAGATATATATGAATCTGTTCAAAAGAATGCCTTGGGATAGCTTCCAGTTATATTAAGTTTTATAAAAGTCACAGCGAAGAACATACAGTGTGATGTTATTTACATTAAAATCCCACAAAATTATTTAATTCTGTATGTGTCTTACAGGTAATTATATAGGAAATAAGCAAAGATATACATCAAACTGATAGTATTACTTATTTCTGGGGAGAAAAAAACATGTTAGAAGGAATTAGAATGGACTTTTGCTTTAACTGCATTTTTAATACTGTAAACACAAGAAAGTGCTAAGCATTCTTTGTTTTATACTTCCAGTAACCTTCTTAGGTGGTCATTTAAGGCCCCATTTAGAGGTGAGGAAATAGGGCTCAAAAATAATGCCTGATCTCCTGAAGTTTAAACAATAGTAGAGTTGAAAAATTAATTCAGTCTTATCTTAGTACCTCTATGCAGACTCTTTTCTGTACATTGCAAGTAAAAATGATCTTATATTTTGCATTGGTGAAATGTTTTTATGGAGATACCCAGGTTGGAAACAGAGATTTGGGAGCAATCAGTTTTTATCAACTAAAACCATCCAAGGATAGTGACATTGTGGGGTAAGGAGAGCAAGCCCAGGA
This sequence comes from Cacajao melanocephalus, assembly GCA_963573385.1. Taxonomy (NCBI): domain Eukaryota; kingdom Metazoa; phylum Chordata; class Mammalia; order Primates; family Pitheciidae; genus Cacajao; species Cacajao melanocephalus. The sequence continues at coordinate 3,944 of CAUYLG010036253.1, forward strand.
CAGAAGTCTGAGAAGTGGCAGCATTTACTAAAGGAGCAGAGTTAAAGACTCATAAAGAAATCAGAGAAGTTGCTACATAATCAGAAGGTGAGAGTGAAGTCAAGAACTGAAAGACAGAGAACATTTCCTGGAGGAGGAAGTGGTCAACAGCGGCATGTGCTAAAAGCAGGTCAAGTAAGAGGGCTTTTGGCTTTTGGATTTGCTAACGAGATCACTGGTGATTTTGGCAAGAGTCTTGGTAAATAGGAGGAAGAGGAACCCATGCAGAAGGAAGAAATGCGAGAAAGATAGGTGGACTTAGTATGATAGTTTCTCAAAAAATAAATATAAAATTACTGTATGATCCAATTCCACTTCTGGGTGTATATACAAAAAAAATGAAAGCAAAGATTCAAACAGATATTTTCACACCCATGGTCATAGCAGCATTATTCTCAATAGCTAAAGATAGAAACAACTCAAGTGTCCATCGTCTGATAAATAGGAAACTAATATGGTATATACCCACAATAGAACATTATTCAGCTTTAAAAAAGAAGGAAATTCTGACACATGCTACAACTTGGATGAACCTAAGTGAAATAAGCCAGACACAAATGGACAAATGCCATATGATTCTATTCATATAAAATACCTAGTGTAATCAAATTCATAGAGATAGAAAGTAGAATGTTGATTGCCAGGGTTGAGGGCAGGAAGGAACGTTCAGTTACTGTTTAATAGGTACAGAGTTTCAGTATAGAAGAATGAGAAAGAAAGTTCTGGAGATGAATGGTGGTGATGGTTGCATAACAAGGTGAATGTACTTAATGCCTCTGAATTGTATATTTAAAAATGGTTCAAATAGTAAATTTTGTTGTGTGTATTCTACCATACACACGTACAAAAAAATATGTAACAGCTCAGGTTAATGTTGGCAACTTTCTCGAAAAGTTCTGATGAAGGAAAAGAAAGTAATAGTGCAAGTCAGTCAGAGGAGGAATTTTTAATATGGAAGAAACTTCAGTGTATTTATCAGCCTGGAAGGAATCATTAGAGAAGCAGAAAAGTAGAGATATATATCCACTATTCAGGTAAAAGGTACATAGATATTGAAGAAATACATTAAAATTACAGCAGATATTGAGGACTGTGCTTCCAGAAGTGTGACTGGGTCTTTGGGGACTGATAAGACTAGTGTTTTATATAATGATACCCAAATATAATAATATTTAAAATTTGTCTAAACACATAGAAGCTAAGCAATTTTAATCACATTGACAACTTTTCTCCAACAATTTCTATATAAGTGATTCACAAAAGAATTCAAATAAAATATGACATTGATGAAATACTGGAGTTTTGTTTATTTTATTTGTGTTATTTTGTTGTTTGTTTTTTGTGGTTTTTGGAGGGGGCAGTTCTCTTCATTTGGTTTATTTGTTTTATTTCCTGCAAACTCACATTAAGTATGGGTTTAGGTGAAATGGAAAGTATTTCAGTTTCTAAATACTCTTTTTCTTTTCTTTTCTTTTCTTTTCTTTTCTTTTCTTTTTTTTTTTTTTTTGAGACGTACTCTTATCCTGTTGCCCAGCTCCACTTCCCAGGTTCAAGCGATTCTCCTGTCTCAGCCTCCCTGGGATTACAGGGGCTCGACAACATGCTTGGCTAATTTTTATACTTTTTAGTAGAAATGAGTTTCGCCATGTTGGCCAGGCTGATCTCGAACTCCTGACCTCAAGTGATCCACCTGTCTGGGCCTCCCAAAGTGCTGGAATTACAGGTGTGAGCCACCATGCCCAGTCTAATTACTCTTTAATGCCTCTTTGGATATAAGGCTAAATAAAAAACAACGAATGTGATACAGTGACAGCATGGTAACTTCTAAAGTCCAGAAAGTGGTTCTTGCAACATGTGGAGGTTTGCATAATTACTGCATTGATCTTGCAATCCGTCTCTATCTTCTTCCCCAATGAGCAAGGGGGGTTGGGAGCAACTGCTACACATAAATAGGAAGCTACCCATTGGCTTCTATTATCTGGCAACCTGAACCCATGAGAAATATATTTGTATATATTGTTTTGTTTGAAGTTGGCAGTAGTTTTTGCTTTGATCAACTGTTTTATGTCTTTTTTGAACCACTGTCCCTACTGTCCTTTTAATATTCTCATTTACTACTCCAACCTGTAAAAACTTAGCCAGCTAAATGTTCAGTTTTGAAGGTTCTGCACCTCTGCACCTGTTTTTTACTCTTGTGGCTGAAGTAGTGAAAGACGGTAGTTCACGTGTAAGCAACAGTTTCAGTTTTGCAGTGCTTTATCTATATGTAACAGGCAACTATTCATGAGAAAGGAAGTTTGAGACTTGTACATGAAAAACCACTACCCAAATTCCAGGAAAATGCCCGTTTACTGGAGGGTTTTTTTTCTTCCCTTAACAAGATGCCTGTAGTCAGATTAGCATTTGGGTCATACTCCAAAGACTTTAAATCAATTAGACTTATAAAAGCAAGTTTATTCCCATATACCAGCTGGACAGTTTTCTTCTGCATAGAGCAGTATTTTCTGTTTTTCTGTGATCATCGAGCCACGCAGAAGATGTTTTCTTATACAAACGGCACTACTTCATCAAGTATAGTGGTTTTCTTTGTTTTTTGTTTTGTTTTGGTTTAGTTTGGTTTGGTTTGAGAAAGAGTCTCACTGTGTCTCCTAGCCTGTAACGCAGTGGCCATGATCTCAGCTCACTGCAAACTGCACCTCCTGGGTTCAAGCGATTCTTCTGCCTCAGTCTCCTGAGTAGGTGGGATTCAGGAACCAGCCACTATGCTCGGCTAATTTTTGTATTTTTAGTAGAGACGGAGTTTGACCATATTGGCCATACTGGTCTCAAACTCCTGACCTCAGGTGATCTGCCTGCCTCGACCTCCCAAAGTGCTGGGATTACAGGAGTGAGCTGCCAGGCCAGGCCAAGTATAGGTTTCAATATCTTAACTTTTCGAAAATTTGCTTACATATATAAACATGTGTGTATTTTAATTATATATGTGTACAGGCAACAATTATAGCCTGTTGCTGTGATTTCAAGTGTAAGCTTTATGAATAATTTTCCATGCCCCATAAAATGCATAAAGCATAATGACTGTTATTTCATAACTTCCTCTTTTGGTGGACTATCCTTTTGCAGAGGAAAAAAAAAATAATGTAACTGGAGAAGAGAGTTGAGCAGAGAACAGAGTTCTTTGAAGTGCTGGTAGTTTGTCTCAACCAGTGAAGCAGCTTAATAAGCAACTATAACTAATGCATAGAGGTAAGAACAATTATTTGCTATTTTTTTCATTTTATTATTTGGATTGCTATTTATATAGCAACAATTCAAATGCTGGCCAGATTATGGTGTAGATTAGATAAACCTGTACTTCTTTCAAGTAAGTAACCAGCATTTTAAATAAGAGGTCTAATAAATTTACAAAGTTTCAACTTCACATACAAGCTTTTAAAAACCTGGAAAAATTTAAAGTTTTCATTGAGCTCCAAATTATTTTACCTGCAAAATAAAACATTATCTTTCTTGTGTATGTGTGATTTTGCACACAATTTAGTGCTGAAGAAGCTTTTGGATTATTAACAAATTTGACGACTTGTCTTCTTCCCCAGCTCTAGATTATTTCTAATATTCTCTCATGGATATCCTTTTGTTCAATTGCATAGTTAGCTGAGTACTTTCCAGAAAAAAAAAATCTTACATTTGTTTTTACCCACTGTGAAAATATATCATTTGAAATATGACATTTCAGTATTATTGTTATATCATCACTTTATGATATTTGTTTAGAAAAATTAATTTGTAATGTAGACAGCATGATTTAAAAATTTAAACGAACTACGCAAATCTAATTTTTAAAATTTATTGTTTTCTAAATAAGATTAATTTGTATTTATAATGCTTAAAATATAGTAAGAATGAAAACAAAATAAGACATTTGGATTGATAATTGGAAATCAAACTACACTGAAAGTGATCTTATTAGTGAAATTCTAAAATAATGTAGATCCTAGAAACTTTTATTCTCATTTGCAGTAGTCTAGAATAATACCTACACATATTAACTGTATTTGACACAATTTTGTTCATAATATAGCAATTTTTAAGTCTTCCTTTTAAATGCTATTGGTTTCTTTATACTTTGGTTAAAACATTAAGGAGTATTTAATACATCTTTGAAAAGAAAAATTAGTTTAAGTGAACTATTCTGCTTATACATATGGAAGTTTGAAGAGTTTGCCTCTGAGCATTTCCATAACTGAACCATTTTGAGAAAGTTTCATACATCACACATTTACCATGTGAGATTTGGCAAGTATAAATATCCCAAGATTTATTTGAATGCTTTCTTAATTTGGTCTGAAAAAAATTAATCTAATCTCATGACTTCCAAAAAAGAAAGTCCACATTATCCCATCAACTAATCGATTTAATTTTCAATAAATTTTGGTAAATGGTAGTGTTATACTGGTTCTAGTACATTACCTAGTACCTAGTTGGGTTTTTTTTTAAACTTATATTTATGCGCTATGCCAATAGTTGCTGTCTTCTGATTATAGAGAGAAGGAAAGCAGATTGTTAGTGTTAGAAACTCAGGTGTGAACTGTTAACTCAAGTTTGACATACTTAACTTGATGAACATTTTAAAATTAAGTTGGCAGTTGTGAGAAATTCATTACAAGTGGGCGTCTTCATCTTTACCACACACTAATGAAACACAACTGCTTGCCAGGTCTGGTGGCTCAAGCCTGTAGTCTCAGCTATTTTGGAGGCAGAGGCAGGAGGATGGCTTAAGTCCGAAGATCAAGGCTACAGTGAGCTGTGATTGCACCACTGCACTCCAGCCTAAGTGACAGAGCCACACTCTGTCTCTAAAAATAAAGAAAATTTAAAAATAAACACAACTACTTCCATCAGAAGTTCAGATGACCAAAATTTTAACTATGAGACATTTTGATATCCTGAGCTATTAAGTGCTATATATAGTATGGTAATATACTCAATAATGGCTAACAATCACAGGGAAACATAGCCCAAGGAAATTGCAATATAAGTTGGTCATAACTGTAATTCAGAACAGCAAACGAAGACTAAAGCAGCAGAGAAGATACTATCTTTCTGGCAGGACAGATTTGTTGTTGTTGTTATTGTTGTTGTTGTCAAGAATTTATAAAGTCTGAATGAACATCCTGGTTCTAGATTATGGAAAATGAGTTTATAAGTTGTTCTCTCTTTGAGAAAATTATCTTTACAGAAGAAAAAAATGAGTGCTCATCTGAGTTTCCATGATAATATTTATTAATGGTAAATAAATATTAACAAATAATTATTTAATATTAATTACTTAATATTGTTTATTCATCATAAATAAATATGATATATAACTTATGACTGAAAAACATAATTTTGACTTCTGAATTGTACATATATATTCTATTATGTTTTAGTAGATTTTGCTTATGTGACATAATTATATAAGAAGTTTTCATTGAATCTAATAAAAGTTGAGACTGGCTGACTGCTGTATATAGTATGGTGAAATTTAGCCTCTGTCTTAATAAGACATAGTTTGATTTTGTGAAGTGGGTGATCTTCTTGGGGATCTGTTAGCCTATTGGTTCCAGGGTTGATCCTGCTAACCTCACAGTTAAATGGATGTTTTCTTCCTCCTTCACAAGATGACCTTCCCGAAGTTGCTCATCTATAGAAATAGAAAAGAATGATCTGCTTATAGAGGGCTCTATCCCACTCCAACAAATAAACATATATTATTTTTCAAAGAATAATTTCATTTAGGAATACCAATGCTATTTGTTTTTGACATCAATTACTAAACTTTCAAAAGAACATTGAAACATTTAGTTTTTGTTTAGTTGTTTTGTGTTTCCTCTTCTTTTGGCCATTTTCCCATTTGCAAGAATAAAAGAAAGATTACAGTTTGGGTGCAAACTAAGAGAGATGACATGTTTTGAACTGAAAAACAAAAATCTTCATACTCTAGATATTGTGGGTCTTTCAACCATTTAAAAGCAAATTTGTGCCCTCCTGTACTTGATGACTTTCTATTTATTTTTAATAACTGTGAATTCCAAATGAGTGCTACATTTTCATATTCACATTTATTATAATAATTAAAATATGCTGAATAAATGAGAAAATTATTATGGTTGTAAAAATGTAAGCTATGGCAGTATATGAACGCTGTATGATAGAATATGTATCATTTTCATACAGGAAATAATTTGTGCAGCTATAAAGAATATGTATTTTGTGCAGATATAAAGAATATAAGCCATTTTATATTTCTGAATATTTCCATTTAAATAATAAATGAAATTGAATCTAATTTACACATCTGCATTGTAGAAAATAAAAATACTGTTCATTAACTTTTAGTCTTTAAAAGGTAACTTGTTACTTGAGAATAGTATAGTTCTATTATTTGCCTGAAATCATTGATTTTTTATTTCATATTAATAAAAATCGGCACTTAGATTTAATGCTTTTAAAATTCCTTCCAGTTTTATTTTTTATCTTTATATACCTGTTCTAAAAATAGGTTTTAACACTTTATTTAATTTTTTTACTTTTAATATCATTGAGGAAAATACCAGATTGCATTTTTAAATCCAAATTTAAATTAAAATGTCCTTAGAATCATTAATTAATTTTGGAACCTCGGAAAGCAGATGAAGAATGAAGTTAGTGTGCTGGTGTTGCTCCATGAGTATAAGATTTCATACCTCAGTATCTCTACTTTACAGATATTTCATTGTAAGCCTTTTTTTTTTTAATACATAGTGGTTATCACATTCTCAAACTTTTTCTCACCTTGGGAAAAAATAAATTGCAATATGATTTTGAGAAAAATCACCACAGTTGTGATTTTGAAAAAAAAGTAGAATTTTTAAAAGTATACCTTAATTCAATTTATTTTCTCTTTGCACAAGAAAAAAATTTTATTTAATAAAAAAAGGTTGCTTTTATTCTCATCTATGTGGTTGAGTAGATCTGAATGAGAGGAGCAGCAAAAACATTTTCTAGGCAATTAGATGGACTTCTGAATAAAATACAATAATGTATCTGATGGCAGTGAGTTTTCTCAAATGCTCACCAGAAACTCTTGTTACACTTCACCTACTTTAAAACATCTTATTTAGAAATAATTGGAAGCTCGAAAAAGTTGTAAAAATAAAAATAGTATAATGAACATCCTTATATCCTTACCTAGATTTGCTTGAATATTTTATCCCATTTGCCTTATAACTTGCTCTTGTTTGTTCCTTTACATTTTTCTATGTTCATATTTTTTTTCTGAACAACTTAAGAGTAAGTTACATATAACAAGGCGCTTCAGTGTGTGATCTTCCAGAATAGAGATGATCTCTTACATAACAGTTACATCCAATTATCTACTTCATAAATTTACATAGCTACACTACTTTTATCTAATATTTGTCCATGTTCCAATTTTGCTGTTTATCAACTGATAACTTTTAAAATATTTTCCCTCCAGTAAATGACTCAGTCTGGAGTCAATTATCACATATAGTTGTCTTTCGCCTTTTTAAAATGTATTGTTTTTAAGTGATACATTAAAATTGTATATTTTTCTTGTGTAAAGCATGTTTTAAAATATTTATATAGGGTGGTTAAATGTATCATGGATAAATTGAGCTAATTAATATATGCATTACTCAAATTTTTTTTTGTGGGGAAAACATTTAAAATCTAATCTCTTAGCAATATTTAAGAATATAATACATTGCTATTAATTATAGTCACCATGTTGCACAATAGATCTCTTGAATGCCATGTCTCCCTAGCGTCCTTTTGTTTGGAACATTTGTATATCATTTCTTTGTCTTTTATGAAAATGAATATTTTAATGAATATATTGTATTCAACAACTCTTTTTTTTTCATTTTAATAAAGTACTCCTCATTGTTTATTTTTCTGATATTTCCCCATGATTAGATTATGGTTATGCACTTTCTGCTGGAATTCCTCATAGGTGATTTTTTCCTCTCATGCTATCATACCTAGGGGCATATAAGGCTCTTCTGTCCCACATTATTAATGCTCATTTATGTTGCCTAGTCAAGGTGTTGTCTGATTTCTCTATTGCATAATGATGGCTCCTCATCAAAAATTTCCCCTCGGATTTATCATTCATTGATGTTCTTGTCAAATGCAGTCTTTACTATAATGGTTGCAGTATGATGGCTTTACAACTTCAGCACTCACTCCACATTTACATTAGTCTTTCCCATTTTACTGCAAGCAAACAAACGCTCACCTTCAAAATCTATTTAATTATTAATGTATGTATCTATTTGTTACTGGTATGGATACATGAATTTCATTTTTCTATGACTTAACTATTTTGGTGCTTAAATTGTTCACATTTGACCAATGGAGCCCATCCCTTCGAGAACCAAACTTCCTTCCTTCCTTCCTTCCTTCCTTCCTTCCTTCCTTCCTTCCTTCCTTCCTTCCTTCCTCCCTCCCTTCCTTCCTCCCTCCCTTTCTTGCTTCCTTCCTTCATCCCCTCCCTCCCATCCATCCTTCCTTCCTTCCTTCCTTCCTTCCTTCCTTCCTTCCTTCCTCTCCTCTCTCCGTTTGTTCCTCCCTCTCTCTTTCTGGCTTTCCATTTAGGGTGATCACAGTATTCCTTTTACGTAGGATTAAATTCATTGTTCCCAATTTTAGTGTTTTTTTCCTTTCAAATTTTTATTGATTTAATTTTATTTTTTGAGTCAATTAATTTACTTTAAATCTTTTTTGAAACTGTAGAGATGAAGTGCTGCTTGCCTTAGACATTTCTGCTAAACAAACCTGATACATCCTAACTCAAATGTTATTGAAACAGTTCAAAAATACCTGCTTGAATTTTGGGTTGAACTTTTATCTTTGTATTTCAAATCTCTTCAATCTACATTTAGTCTGAAGTCAAATTATCCTTTGCATTCCAAACAGTGACAATTTCAGAAAAGAAAGTAGATATCTATAGTCACACTGGTAGTTCACTTACCGTATGGGTTTATTATTACAGAGTTTTTTAAAGTTAAAAGTGCATGTATCATTATACTTATGGAAAATAATTATGTAAAGAAAATAAAGAGCAATCATAAATGTGTGTAGTCTATAAGCACTAAAAAAACATTTCACTCTTTTATATGTGATCCTAGAATATTCCTGCCCCCAATACTTCCCCATATTCTACTTCAGGATTCATAACTGAAACTAAGCCCTAAAATTCATAATAGGAAGAGAAATTTGTGGTTAGTGTCAAAAGATTCATTTTCAAGTTCCATTCAATCACTTACCAACTGTGGATCTTGCATAAGTTATATCTCCTGTCTTTCCAGACATCTACCCTTATAACCCTAAATAAAAAGCAAATTCATACTTCCTCAACTTTCTACCAATTTATGGGCTCATACCTGAAACTGATTATTACAGCTAAACACTTAGACGTTAAGAGGCATCTCAAATTCAACATGCCCCAAATAAAACCCTTCATTTCCTACTCGTCTCTCTGCTCCATAACCAATCTCCTTTATTTACTAAATAGCACCATCTTACCCCTATTATCCATGCCAAAAGTATCCTTAATTTCATTCCTTCCTTTCCTCGCCTACACTCCATCTATCAGCATGCCTCTCTGTTCTGTTCCCAAAAGATATTTCAATGCTGACCAGAATCACCTGTTTCTCATTGTGAGCAAAGTGTAAGACACTGTCATCTCTGTTCTGGATGTTTCTGTTTTTTGTGGTAGCCCATTAAGAAACCCTCTTTTTCTATTCTGGCATCCCCACCAACATGACCATTTAAAACATACATCAAATCACATGACTTCCTGCTCAAAATTCTTCAATTGCTTCTTATTTTAGTTAGGATAAAATCCAGATTCCTCACTATGGCTTCTATGTCTTTGTATCTTCTCTCATATCCTATCTCTCATCTCTTCATTCACGATATTCTGACTCTACTCTTCATTTTCCCCCCAGAGTATCCTGAGCTCATTCCTGACTCAGGGACTTTCCACATGCCCTTCTCTTTTCCTGGCATGGCCACATACCTTATTGTGACACAATCTCTTCTTTATTCAGGTCTCTTCTCAAACATTTCTCCTAATAGATGTTTCCCATGATCCACTATATATTTCATTGTAATATTCCCAACCCAGTCACTCTGTCAGTTTATCCCATGTTAATTTTACTGATAGCACATAAAATGTTACATAACATGTTAATTTTTATTTCTTTATCCAATTATTTATTATCTGTTCCTCTCACTAGAATGTAAGTTCCATGAGGGCAGAGACTTGGCCTTTGTTGTTGACGCTACCTTTACATTTTCTAGTAAAATATTTGGAGCATAGTAGATGCTCAATAAATAAACAATGATTAAGTGAAAGGCCTCAACATTTCTGAGCCTTATATTAAAAATAAGCATAATAGAAATAACTATCTCCCAACACTGTCTTGAAGGGGCCATGTTTATAGTAGTACTCTAAACTGCCATGCAAATATCAGGTGTAGTTTCTTTCATCCGTATTGAGTCAAACGAACTGAAACCAAAAAGTGGGCCTTGGAGACAACAAATAGACAGAGAAGTTCTCTTTTTTTCTGTGCTGGCTATTTTCCACTGAGCCAAAAAAAAAAAAGACACGTTCACAGTGACTCCCGCTAACATTTTAGAATCCTGAGGGGCAAAACCTCTGCATTTCTTGCCCCATTGCCTCTGCCTTTATTCTGCCTTGCTCTCAGCCCCAAGAAAAGCATGTACCCACTCTTCCTTGACAGTTAGGGTTCATTGCTTTCCTCAACCAGATGGAGGAGAAATCTCCTTCCAGCATCATTTCCTGATTAGCCATCTGCCTATGCTGGCCTCACATCTATGGGTATTTTCAATATTGTTTTGTAATTACTTCCTTGTTCTATTTTTTATCTTGAAGTGGATTATAAAACTACTCTAGAAAAATTCTTTTTCTTATACATCCAAAATATCAACCTTAGTTATATGTATTAGCATATAACTAAGTTTTTGAGATTATAAGGCCCTAAATGATAATAAAACTAATGATAATTCTGATAATTGTAATGTTAGTAATAATATCAGCTCTGCTATTTCATGTTAAACATTTTTTTGTATCATCATATGTCAGGTGCTTCACATGATTAACGAATTTAATGCCCTCATCAGTCCTATGCAATAAGTACTATTACTTGCACTTAACAGATTTAAGGAAAAATATAGAAGTTTAGAGAGGTAGGTAGCTTAATAAAGGTCACAAAATTGATCCTGGTGTGTTTGTGTCTAAACTGGATTTGCATCATGTTTGTATATGGCCTCTACCACTTACTTTTTTGAAAAGCCAAGTAGATAAATCTGTGGTTTAGATACAGTTAAGAATTTATGGATTATATGGATTATTATGATGCATTCCTGAGCCAGAAATCTTACAATTTGATGGAGTAAATATTAAAAGAAATAGATATTAAGCCACAGCATAAAAAACAGAAGATGCCAAATGAACAATCAAAATAGTTTAGAACTGTACCTCCAGGTGCAGTGATGGTTACAAGGCTCCCTGGAGGTGGTGGCTTTAAAGTTGAACTATTGAAATTATTTCATTAGGTGGAGAAGAGTGGGGATAATAAATTTTCAGAAGAGTACAGAAAGTTTCAAAGAAATAAAAATATTCTAATATTGTAATTAATTTAATATTGAGCCTTAATTTAATAGTGAGCCTTTTTAAATACTGGGCCTTTTTAATATTGAGCACTATCCCCTTTAGTGCTACCATAGAAGGTTTTTGGTGGCTCTGACTTTATGGTTCTTCTCAGGAATTGGGTTATGTGATGAGAGGATTTTAACTCTTGTGAGAAGCTCTGTTTTCATTTTAAAGTGAGTTTATTCATGAAATCATATGTCAAGCACTATCCTTTGGGCACTATTTCAGGTGCTGGAGAAATAGTGATGGACAAGATCAAGTTTCTACCCTCAAGGAGCTTTTAGACTAGTGGGGAAATAATTGAGTACACTAGTAAAGAAACAAAATTTTAAAGGGACTTTTGGATAGTGATAGTGACCAGAAGAAAATCCAGCAGGGTATGAGGATAGAAAGAAGCGGGTGGGGGAAATCATCTTTACATAAATGGTCTCCTGAGATGGCCTGTTTGGAAAGATAATATTTAAGCTAAGACCTGAACAATGAGAGGATTGAGAGCACCATGCAGAGGACTCTGGGAAGAGTAGTTCAGGAAGATGCAAAGGAAATGTAAGTAGAAAAGAGGTTGGCATATTTGAGAAGTAGAAAAAAGTCTGGCATATTTGAGAAGTAGAAAAGAGCCTGGGTCTCAAAGCATGGTGGGAGATGAAGCTCAGGAGCTGGAGTTGAGAAACAGCCAAGTTGTATAGACTGTAGACCAAGGAATGGAGTTGTACATATGAGCAAATATTCACAAGGACATGCACATGTGTGAATTGGAGACAGGAATGCAATGAATGAATCATTATCCCTGCTAACACAGGCCCCATGGAAAAACTGTTGTTTGAAGAGAAATAGGAATTACTAAATAGGTAAAAGTTTCATAGGAGATAAATTATTACATTTAGGTGAATTTCAGATAAGCCAAGTTTACCTTGATAAAAGTGAAAGAGGCTCAAATATTATTTAAATTTGTAAACTTAATGTTTTCAGCAAAATTGCCGTGGAGTAATTGACTCTAATTATGGCCATTTGAAAATGTGTACACTGATTTCTGATAATAGTGTCATCATGAAACTTAGTTTCTACATGGATATGAAGCAGAAAAGGCTACAGAAAGTTATATTTTAGCCTCCAGAGACCACAGATGTTCCCTTGTTTATTCTCCCCAAATCCCAATAACAGTAGCTATTGGGCCCCTGGCAACATCAACCTGCTCATTTTAAAAGTAGACATATATTACTCTACCATTTTCCATAGTAATTATAAATTCCGTGTGATTTATTTTTATTATCCTAAGAGATCTAAATGAACCATATTATTATGTTTTAAATCTCTGTTAGTTGGACACTACTTCCTTTAAGAGGCTGGAGGTTAAGGGCTGAGATTTGGAGAAAGAATAAAGAATAGGTTATTGAAAAGACTTTTTAAAAATTGAGTAAACAGATTCAATATTTATTAATTAAGGATGATGAGAAAAAGTGGTCTTCCCTCATACTTAAGAAGTTAATAACAACAAGTATAGATTCTTCTATTTGTGGCTTGAGTTAAAAGCCACCCATTAAAGAAAAAAAAAAATTAGTACCTGGCCTTGGACTGAGTGTGTATTAGAAGGATGACAATCACGTCACCAAGGCAGTCAGATGTGTTGTTGTAGGATCCAGAAGCTTACTTTTGAGTGCTCCTGACAATCTCCAAACAGAAAAACATTGTGCTACTGGTATTACAGGGTGTGGAGAAATATAGATGACTTATGTGCTATTTAAGCAATGCATTCTATCTTATCTATATATGTTGGTATGATGACCACCATATTATCGGATTATTGCAGAGTATGAGGTAGTGTGTGGTTTTTAAGTGCGTGTGTGTTTGAAAGAATAAATGCATGAATGTTTGTAATAAGTGTTAGAGAGCAATCCTGAAATATAAGCCACTTCCTGACCTGGGCAGATTAACCAAGAAGCAAATCTATTAAAAGTATGAAAGCATTAGATTTTCTACAATACTACCACACATTTGTTGACATGAACTAGATTCAGGAAGGGAATACAGAAAGAGCAGATGGATGTTGGGCCTGATTATTTAATTAACTTGGGGCTGATGATCACCCTTCAGAAGAGGATGCTAGGCATGCCTTCTCCAGAACCAGGAGGCTTCTCCTTGTGCCTTTATTTGGCTTTGCTGCTCTCATTGGTGACCCATCATGTTTGGAAAAAAATCTCTTTCAAAAGTGTAAATGTTATTCTTTCTGTGGTTGATGTCATCATTTTAATGGTCCAAGCATTTGTTACTAAAATAGTACTTAGCAACACATAATCATTATTTTCTCCTCTTAAAATTCTGAGTGCATTTGTTTTGATGAAGTCAGGAGATACATTTTTCAGGGAAGTAGGAGTAAGAGCTTAAAAAAATGAAGTAATGCCTGGAATAATCTCTTGACTTGTGTTACTTAAATAAGCAAGAAGACAAATTTTCTTCCCGTGGCAACAGCTCCGACTGGGTAAAAATAATAATAATAATTTTGAAATATAGTGCTAAAGGAAGTGGTTTTCATGCAACTGTGTATTAATATGCTCCGTTAATGTGGTATATACCGTTTGCTTGGCTTCATTTGACTTGTCTTTCTCAGGTTTTTGCTTCTAAAGTGGGTGAGAAAAGTTCGACCAGAGAAACCTGTGCACTGACCAATCAATAGTGATATTTCTAAAGTTCCTGTTAATCATTTCAGGAAACATCTTGGGTTCCTTTTTGATTGCATCCTCCCTAATATAAAAACTGTAAAGGTATCTCTGTATAGCTATACCTTCTTTTAGAAAATAACCATAATTTTTTTTAATTTATAATTTGATTTGAATCCTCACATTTTGAAGAGACTTGAAGCTTAACAAGAGCTTATTATTTTTAAAAATCCTGTATTTAAAAAATTTGTAATTACTATCTATTTTAAATTTTAAAAAATAGCTCTAATTTATCAAAGGCCTGACCAATGTTAGGATAATTCTCACAAAGTCATTCATTATCATAATTTCACAAGGTAGACATTTCAAGTTTGCAGGAACCTCAGACTTGGAAAAAATTGTCCAAAATCTTATGCCTAATAACAGATTCTAAAGCCTGTCTTTACGTCTAATAGTCAAGGCCATGGGCAGAAATGCAGCCTGCAAAATGACACTTACTCTTTTCCTGCCCTGATTCTTCTAAAAAGTGCATGAGTCATACGCAGGCCATTGCACCAAGCTGGTTGGTGGGGGGAGGTGGGTATACCCTGTTGCCAAGAGCAGGCAACAACAAAGGCAGCAGGGCAAGGTTGCAGCAGAAGACCAAGGTTGCAGCAGAAGACCAAGGTTGCAAAACAACAGTAACAATTGCCAGTGGCAACTATCCCTTGTGTCACAGTTGGTGACAATTAACCCCAATTGCCAATAACCCCAAAGAAGATAGTGTTTTCCTTTTAGTCACCCAGTAATCTAGTCATAAACAAAACAGATTTACTTCACTGGCTTTGTAAGGAAAATGCCCAAAGTTATACTACATATCATCTAAGCATACCTTCTTCCTAACAATTAATTTTGGCTGCCTTCTGTGAATTTGATATTAGTGCCAAACATTCCTTTTCCACAAGTTCAAGAGTAATCAAGCAAAGTTGACACCTTCTAGTGCCCATATGGACTTCTTGGTATTTAGGGACCTTGGCAAATTAGTTACAGCTTCTTTCAGATGAGCCTTCCAGAGCTTTGTAAGAGTAAACAAACTTCAAAGGTCTCCCAAGGGGAAAAATTGTCCTGGCTAAGCCTATAGTTTAGGCTATCTTTAGAGAAGTACAACTCCATATAAGAGAGAGGCTCAAGGTAACCAGCTTCTTTTATACAATTAACTTTTTCTTTACTTAATTTTAAAGACTAAATGACAAGTAGAAAAGTGCTTTTTCAGGAGCGTGGGAGTCTTGAAGCTGTAGAAGGAAGATACACTGTGCATGGGTGTAAGTATGTGGGTGGGAGTTACAGATTACTGCTCTTTTGCTAGTCTAGAATAACTATGCATAAACATCTTTATAGTAGTAACTTGAACAGAATCAATAAATAAACCTCTATTAAAGACACCTGATATATCACTTAAAATAAGCACAGATTACCTTACATCCAGAAACGGAAAAAATCATTTTACATCCACCAAAAAAGATTTTAACAGAGCCTTTGATTTTTGACAGAACAAAAGATAATACGATTAAGTTTTTATTTTATTTTCAAATATTAATTTAAAAGCTGGCATGCTGTACTTCTTGAAAGTATCCAAGATAAGCTGGTTAGCTTTGTTTGTAGATATCATACCCTCAAAAGATTAAGCCCAGGAAGTGAATGATAGTAACACCAAAGAACACATCAAGGGCTTAGTATTAATGATCAGTCACAGATTTCCTCCGACCTTGCCCTTAGGGGCTATGTGATGGATACTTTACCAGTTAACACAAATAGTCACTATTTCATGCAACTAGTAATAGGATTGTGTCCTTACAAATGAAGAGGAATCCAGAAAATGTACACATGTAGTACAAGTACTTTGAAGACTTTCAACCATAATATGAGACATTTGAATTCAATAAAAAAGAGAGAAAGCATTAAAATAATTATAATTGTTTATCTGTTGAGTTTAGATTCACCAGGCACAGATTCTCATTTTTCTCATTCACTAAATTTTGCACGTTTACATTACTTACTTAATTGATCATAATTACTTACAATTTCATATTCATTGTCCTTGCTAGACTGTATATTTCAAGAGGCTTCAGGTCTAGTTTTGCTTACAAAGTAGCTGCAGACTCTAGGAAAGACTGGAATTATGCCAGGTGCTCAGTGACTATTTGGAGACTGGATAGGAAAGTTGATAGCGATAAGGTTTAGAATGAAAATGCAGCAGTAACTGGTGAGCTGGTGACCTATGGCCAGGAAAGTTTGAAAATGGAAAATAATGCTCCACATTGTCTAAAAACACATTCATTACTCTGAAGGATAGATGGAATCAAGCCCTGTCAGCAGTTACTCATTGCTAAGCCCATTGCAGAAACATGGGCATTCGGATCCATCCAGGTGGGGCCAGGAGGGTCATTTGGACTGACGGCACAGTCACAAAGGCCATAAACTAAGAAGTCTAACATTATCTTCAAATGAGTTTCAAATGAGATATGTCCTGTTAATTTGTTTTTATAATTTAACTATGTGAATTTATTGAACCAATTTTAAAAATATATTAAAATGTGAGAATAGTTTTTTGTTGAATATACATAATCATCTGTATGAGTATGTAATGGGTGAAGATATATTTATCTTCAAAAGGAAGTGGTCAAGGACACACTTTATCTCTTAGAAGCTCTGATGTCACTCTCAAGGGGGTGCTTATGATCACAATTTTTTTTTTTTGAGACGGAGTCTTGCTCTGTCACCAGGCTGGAGTGCGGTGGCTCAATCTTGGCTCACTGCAACCTCCGCCTCCTGGTTCAAGCGATCCTCCTGCCTTGGCCTCCTGAGTAACTGGGACTACAGGTGCTTGCCGCCACACCCAGCTAATTTTTGTATTTTTTAGTAGAGATGGGGTTGCACCATGTTGGCCAGGCTGGTCTCGAACTACTGACCTCATGATATGATCACAATTTCTTAGCAAGAGACAGGGCATAAAATTTTAAATAAACCTCAACCTAAGCATTTTGGAATATGTAGGATTCTCCTTTGAGTGATCTTAACTGTTTGTCTTACCTGTTTTTAACCCTGTGGACCATTAATGCTTACCTGGTATAATGTGAAACATATTTTGATTGCTTAAGAAGCACCACATCCAACCATGTGCATGACAAAATGTACCACCTTGCACCACCAGTTTAGCTACCCACAACTAGTCCTAACTCCCTCATTTCTAGATGCATATGGGCACCAGCCTACCCAAATCTAATTCTATTTGAGACCGAGTTTCCTGCAGATAATTCCGTTTCTTTTGAGCCAAATAAACTTTATTTGACAAAGGAAAAAAATGGAACAGGTCAATAGATTGCCACCTTTTCTGAGTAATTTCCATTTCCTCAACTCTAGCTTCTTGCAGAGTTTAGGCAAGAAACTGGCAACCTTGGCTGTGCTTTGGAATCACCTAAGGGGCTTTTTAAAAAAGCTACAGATGCTTGGATGCCGCTCCCAGAAATTTTGATTTAATTTGTCTGGGTTGCAGCCCACCTATCCAAAATGTAGTCAGAGTTAAGAACCATGGCCACAGTCTCAGTCTCCTTATTATGAGCATGGGGTCATAATTACCTTCCATACCACTTGTGATAGTTCAAGGAGATAATATGTGACCTTAGAGTCCCTAACACTTCCATCCCTCTTTTGCTTCGGGGAAGACAAATGAAAAGGAAAGACCGTGGGGTTGGCAAGTCTGGGAAGGTGCAGAGGAGGGATCCTTCTGCAGAGTTCTTCCAATGAGCAGTTCATTAGGGTTAACAAGCTATCCTTTGTTAAAGCAAAAGCTCTTGAAGGATTAAGCCTCATTCTCGCCTTAGTGTGAATGACTTTAATCAGATAATCTCCTATCACCTAGTTGAAGATTTGTTACTGAAAGTCTAGGAGAGGCAAGGAGAGAGAGTTGCAAGGCCAGTTTGGGATTCACTGAGGCAAGCCAAAGAAACCTCAACCTTTAGGAAATAAACCTGACACTAGTAAACTTTCCATAACAACAGCAAGAAAAATCTGAAAAACAAACTTTCTCCTCGTGTTACTCAGACAATACTTGTTAAAAGTGTTTTTCTGATCAAGTCTTTTACCTGTCTGATAGCCTTTCATGACTTTTTTTCTGACTTTCTTTCCGCCACGAAGCTCTTAACAAGTGTCGGGTAATTTTACCATTTGCCAGCTGCTTGGGAGTCCGTGAGGAGCAAGGCCTTGCCCAGTCCTATCCTCCTTGCCATCTGCTTGGCACATGGTAAGCACGCCCGGTTTGTTGAATTTAACTGAATGGTTTCATTTGCTACACTCTTTTCCAACGGTGTTTTTTCCCCCACGTCTGTCCCCAACCGCTAGACTATGAACACCTTGCAAAAGACTTAATAATTTCTTTATCTCCAGTGCCAAGCACAGCCCTTGGCACATAGTCAGTAGTCAATGAATATGTGTTACATGTATTAAGAAGCAATAGTCAGGGCATTGATGCCTAAGTTATTAAAATTAATTTATTACTGTACTGCTCAGTTCCCACTCTGTTGGACAAAGCACAGAGGAAAGAAGAGAAAAACAGATATATGAAACTCCCACCATTTATTAATGGGACAAATGTTGTTCTTATTAAAAGTTCTCTTTAGAACATCTTTTGAGACATGATTGGAAGGTAATTTCAGGAAACTCAGATAGGCAAGAAGGAATAAGAGGAGCTAACAAAAGATCCACAGAGAGAACTCACACAATGGAGTGAAAAGAGAGGGATGTGGAATAACATCGAAACCAAAAAAAGAAATGTCAAAAATACAATGAGTAGGTAGATAGATAC
This sequence comes from Cacajao melanocephalus, assembly GCA_963573385.1. Lineage (NCBI taxonomy): Eukaryota > Metazoa > Chordata > Mammalia > Primates > Pitheciidae > Cacajao > Cacajao melanocephalus. The sequence goes on from CAUYLG010036253.1 coordinate 23,202, forward strand.
AGCAGACATTTAGGAACATCAACCCTGTTATTGGCTTTGTCAAAGATTGGTTTACCTTTAGGAATAAATAAGACAAAAGGCCATATTTTTTTCATATTTGTTTTCTATATGAAACAGCGTTACTATGCAGAAATGTTTGAGTTACAGTTCATAAAACAGTTACACTTCAACATTTATATTAAAAGGCCTATTAGATACTATTTATAAAAGACTGCAAGGGAATTCTGGGCTAAATGACAACATACAATTTTATGAAATGGTAGAAGGTGTTTTACAATATTACATGTAATCATATATTGTAAGCATAAATAGGTAACATGTCAATTTTGACCTTCTGGCTATATTTTATATTTATTTTTATATCTGTTTAATTTATTGAAAGCCCATGATTACATATTTCCTTTTCTTTAATGACAGACCATAGTAGAAGGTGTGTGTACACCCCAGGTAGAGCATTTGTAAATATATTATATGTTAGACAGATGAATTCAGGAGCTTGGTGTACTGGCTGTGAAACACTGTGGGGCAGGAGGCTTGACCTCTTGTTGGCTGCAAGGCTTTGGTCAAGGGCCAACTCTCCAGCTTCCATTACCTCATGAGAAATGAAGATTATATATGAATGATATAGGGATGTACTTTGTTTTATAAGACTGTCTTAAAAGATTAAATATAGAAAAGAAATTGCATATATAATACAGTATTAACTATGCTTTAAAAAATGCATCGGAAAAGCCTAGAAGGAAATAAACCGTAATACAAACAGTGACTATCTCTGGGAACTGGAAACACTGGTGATTGTTATGAAAATATTCTACCTTCACTAATTTTGAATTTTCTATATTGTGTTGACTCCAAATAAGAAGTAAGTCACACACATTCAGGCGTATCACATCTCACTTCCCTCGAGGTATGTATCTTGAGGATCATGAGTCTCATTGCTTCTCTTCAACCCGAGATGCAAAATTCTAACATTTGTTGTACCCCATTGCTGAGAGTCTTCAACCAAATCACTTTCTGCTGCTGGGCCCCCAGCCAGTTGCTGCCCATTGCTCTCCTAGACAGAGCCTACTCTTGGTTTGCTCTCATTCTCAGCCATGGTGCACTTCATGCGTTCTGTTCTAAGATTAGACTATCAGCCTCCACACAGCAATCAAGAGTTACTTTACAAACATTTAGTTATCTCTGTGAAAACCAAATTTAGATAATGTTCCATCACCCCATCCCCACGCCTGCCTCTAACATAATCAGACACTTCAATGGTTCCCAGTGACGAAAAGTATCATGGTTGTAGTTTTGCATTTTGAGTGTGATTAATTTGATGAATATTCATTTTGTTTCCTCTTTCTTGACTGTAAGCTCCTTGAGGTTAAGTAGTTTTTATTCGCCATTGGCTCTCTAGCCTTACCGTGAAGTCAGGCCCGAGGGCTCTTGCCATGCAGTCCTCATTGCTTCGAATGTTCTTTCCCCAGCTATTCCTCACTTCACCAAGAACCTTGCTGGCATATGACCATCTCAGTCCTCCATCGTGTTTTACATAATCTTCCCCTCCCAGTCCCCCAACCTGCTTTATTTTATTTCATGTCACTTACCTCCATCTGAAATTACCTCATATGTTTATCTTTTTTTTTTCTTGACTTATTTTTTGTTGCTTGTCTCCCCTTAGTAGAATGCAACCCCTTTAGGGAAGTGATTTAACTGTGCTCTTCATTTCTGTAACCACAGTACCTAGAATAGGAGTTAGCCATGGCTGATGCTCAATAAATGTTCATGAAATGAATACAGTCATTGTATGAAAAGTGTGATCTCTATGGAAAGGAGAAAGGAAGGATTAAAAAATTGAAAGAATAAAAGAAGGCAAAAAGGAAAGAAGGAAGAAACTGAGGAAGGAAGAACTATACTCTTGGAAATCTAATGTAGCACCTCCTCATATTAAACTTGGGGAACTGTTAGGCCTATTTTAGAGCTTCTTCTTGTCCTCATTGTCTTTAAGAAAAAAAGACAATGAAAATGAATGGCCTGAGAAAGTGAGAAGACACTAATGTCAGTTCCGCTCTGCCATGGTGCCAAGTTCCTTATATAATGCACTCCTCTGGTTTAACAAGGGAACAAGGCCAGATGCTCTCTAACATTCCATTCAATGCTAAAATTCTATTATTCTGAACTTGTAATTTCAAAATGTATTTGCTTACTGTCTCTCTATTGCCAGATTTTATAATAATGATATTGAAGACGTAAACTCAACTTTTAGGTAAAATAGCTTAATTGAGAAATGCATAATAAAGTTAATATTTAACTGTTTTGAATTTTATAAACATTTAGTAGCAAATATTGACATTATATATTTTCACATTCATGTGGTATACACGTTATACATACAATGTATTGTATTATGTATCAGATATATACATATCTATTAGAATACATATTTTTATTTTTAAATCATGAGCATAAAGAACTTGTGTTGTGTGTGAAATATATAAAGGTCCTTGAAGTTAAACTAAATTCGCATAATCCCATCAGGGATATTTATTCAAATATCGAAACACGTTTGAGTTCTACAAAAGAAGGTCTCAGCTCTCTCAACTCTGTTGTGAAGTTTAATGTGATACATTTAATGCATCTACTTAAACTTGATTCTCCATACAAGAATGTTTGCAACTTTTGATTGCCTTTTAGAGTCATCTTCTCTTGATCATCTGTATTTAAACATTGATTAGGAAGCAGAGTACATAAGACTAGGTTCTGGTTTTGACACTATCTTTCAATCAATTATTTTTATCCTGGTATAATAAAAATAGTATTTTTAAAGAGTATACCTCTTGAGATATTTTTATTTAGGTGATGTGTGTGTGTGTGTGTGTGTGTGTGTGTGTGTGTGTGTGTGTGTGTCAGGAAAGACAAGTTATACTGGAGGGGCAGTGAGAACTTATTGAGCTATGAATGTGGTATGTAGAAGAAGTGAGTCACAATTCACACATGCACTCACACACTTATATAGGTGCCTTAAATATTCCCATTGGAATGAAAAAGATAAATGCTGCCATTATCTTTATCTTTATCATTGGTAAACAGGGAGCTGATATTATCTATATCCCTTAACTGTATTTCTATTGAGATTCATTGGTATAATTAAAACTTGAATGGACTAAAGTATTTCAGGAACCTGCAGTGAACACTCTTTCCTTTATCTGAAATGAGTTTTATTTTATTTGAAATTGTTTTCTATAATTTCCCTCTCCACCCACAAATGATCTTCTTTTTATATTCATGGATATACTCATTTATGAACCTGTAGACTATAACGGCACTTCACAGAAGTAGGAGAAACCATAATGTTCTCCTGGCACTGAGGGAATAGCAATGGTATTCTAAATGAGGAACTATTAACTTTTTATTACTATAATGATTTTTTAGTAATTTCCATAGTTTGAAATGTGGTTAGGATGCTGCTGGCAGTTGAAAGCTGACAACATGATTTAATAGTTTCAACATATGATCTGGTGTTTGTTACAGTGCTTTAAAATTTTAAATGCCACCATTCATGTTCTAATGTTATCAATGGTAAATTAGGCCAAATCAGTGGTAATGTAGTTTTCTATCACAATTTATTTGGACTCATTTTGAATTATTGATTAACCATTGTTTTATGAGTTTTCTTAGCCATCCTTTTTCTTTGTATCTAATGTAAAATAACATCTTTTTTCCTCTTCTTTGTCACTTACCAGGATGGTTATTCTACTGTTTCTAACATTAAAGGATCATCCTTGTATTTTTTTGTATTCTGTCATGGAGCAAAAAACGTCTCAGTTTCAATTTCTCTTTTGCTCCCAGAAGTTCCCCCCTCCTCCAATGCTGAAGTAGAAACATAGTTTTCCCTCTTGCATCATAAACAGGTTCAAAAGTCCTGTGTTTCACCATGTTGCCCCAAACAGCAAATTTTCTAACTCACATGAAAAAAGAACACATTTCTAACTTGGAATTCTACACGGGTTTGAGTTGAAAATACATTTCTACCACCATGATTAGTCCTTAGTGGTTTGCAGGGATTCTGAGCAGGGGCATGGAAGCCAGCTAGGGCACCAACCTGCTAGCAGGTGCAAAGGTTGCTCTGCTAAGAAGTTAGGCCTTTAATATCATAAAGAATGGGAGGCAAAATGAAGAAATTAAAAGGCAAGTAGCAAGCAATTCAGTAGGCTAAGCCAGGGATTTGGGAGTCTCCCAAGGCTCCTCCCTTCCTCATTCCCTGCATGAGTCATTTTTCCAGTCTGTCCACACCCATTCACCCCTCCAGCCCACACTCTCATTCACCCTCCAAGCTGCCACCACAGGAACTTTCTGCAATACAAGTCCAGACTCCATCTCTGGCCCTTGCTGCCTAAACTTTTCCAGTTCATTAGCTTTGACAGTAAAGTTGAAACTCAGATTAACACAGACCTACTTCTAGCGTCATCTCCTACCACCCTCCTCTACTACTCTCCCTGCACTTCTCACAGAAAGGTTGAGAAGGCTGTATATGCCTTGTATATGCCCTGCTCTTTTCGTTTCTTTTGAGACAGGGCCTTTCAATGTCACCCAGGCTGGTCTCATAAACTCCTGACCTCAAGTGATCCTCCCTCCTCAGCCTCCTAAAGTGCTGGGATTACAGGTGTGAGCCACGACACCCAGCCTACCCTGGTCTTTTCCCTTCTCCACCTGGACTCTACTCCCTTTTGATCTTTTGATCTTGCTAACTTGTACACACCTTTCAAAGCACCAGTTAAACGTAAATCCTCCAGGAACTCTTTGTTCACCATCCTCAGAGCCCTCACGGGATTGCCTGCGACATCATAGCACTTATCCCTTAGGCAAAATTAATTGGTTTGTCTCTCACCTAGTAGAGGTGTTATCCTTGAGTATAGAGACTGTCTTACCCATTCTTGCATCACTGGCATGGTAGGCACTACATGTAGTTGCTGAATGCTTAATAAGAGGAACGGAAGTCTTCATAGCTTGGGGTAGTTACTAATGGGCAGATAGAAAGTTCCCAACCCTGTTCTCTGAGAAAGTATCAGTGTCCTTTAGTTTGCTTACACTGTGTGGGTACTTGAGTTCTTTTAAACGATTAACGCTGGGAAGAGGCACCATTTAATTAATTTGTTCTGGAAGTAATCAGTGTACAATTTTAACTCAGTGCTTTGTAGATCTAGCTAAAAGTCAAGAACTCAAGTCAGCTATTAGTGCCTCTGGAAGGTATTTCTGCACTTTCGCACCTTTCTGATGTTTTTCCTTCACCTCAAGCTGGCCTCACTCTCTTCAACACAACCTAACCTGCAGGAAGAACGTTGTACCATATCCAGCATTTTTGTCCCAAATTGTGTCCCAAACGTGGGACAAACGTTTTTCATCAAAATCATCCTTGAACAAGTTATCATAATTCCTTGCAAAGGAAATCCTGCCCCCAATCTCCAAAACTTTATCACACCACAGACGTTCAGGATTCTTTCCATTCAAAGTGAAGCCCAGTTACACCTTATAACACCCAGTGAATTATGATATGGGGCTGTGGTTTACTTACTCTGGCGACAATATGGCTTACTTGCCATGAAATATCCCAGTATTTAATATATTATAAATATATATATTATATAAAATATAAATATATTTATAATACATTATAAAGATAAATATATTTATATTATATATATTTTTAATTATATATTATAAATAAAAATATATTTATAATATATTATAAATAATATATTATTTTCAAAGGAGCTTTGCTTTCTATAAATCACATAGTGCAAAGTTGAGAATACATTGGGTTGTAAAGTCCAAATATTATTTACAAACTAGAAGGAAAGCTGGCATGTGAGTGTTTGTGCTTGTGTGACAGTTTCACTAAGGAATTCCAAAACTGTGGACAGCCTGTTACTTGAGAAAAATACACAGTGGCAGTCTTGCAGATGTTTTTCCCGCCTGTTCGCCCTCCAGGTTCAGAAACTGGTGCACTTTAAGGCGGCAGTCTCAACAGATCCCAGGATTCTAGTCTAATAGGTTTCTAACGTTCAGTCTAACCTTCCCTTGCAAAGCTCGGTGCAAGGGCCTCTTTCAACAGGAACCCACTGATGTGCCCGGCTAGTCTGCAGGAGCAGAAGTACCGGGAGGGCGTCCCGTCTGCACGCCCGCCGCGAGGTTACAATGTTGAACGCCTGAGATGGAAGATACCAACGGGAGGCCGAGGGGATCCACGGCGCCCACGCGGGCTCCCGCTTCCTCCTGCTCTCGGCGCCGCAGGGCGAGCGCCCATGACCCGCCCTTGCGGATTCTGTCCGGTTGAGAGGCGACCCTGGGGCCCGGGGAAGCGCGGGAGGGCGCCGGCGGAAAGTTGAAGAGCGTTTTCCTCGCCGCCGCGTGCATTCAGGAGCTCAGCGAGTCCGCCCTGGGCTTCCTGGTGGGGCTGGGCGGGCGGGGGAGGGGCCGCGCAGCAGCAGCGGAAGCCAGACCTCGGCGATAAGAGGCTGCACAGCGACATGCAACAGTCTTTTCACTGCAGCTGAATGAGTTGTGGCGCCCACAATGCTCCCGTGACAAGGAGCTGACAAGTTCTATTTTCCGTCGCGGGCATCTTGGAATCATGACTCCCACAATGCCTTGGGCACTCGGTCGACAGTCGGGCCGCCTCTGAAAAAAAATGTGAGAGGTAAGTTTCCATTTTCACAGTTTCCCCGCGCCGCTCCGCCGCGCTTCATTGTTCGGACTCTGGCGGGGCTGCCCGTGGCTGAAGGAGGAAGTGCTAGGAGGTGCTCGCCGGCCGCGGCTCTCCCGGGCAGGGGCGGGCCGCGCGCAGTGGTTGGTTTCGCGTCCCTCACCACCTCCTGCCCAGGGGAAGGCGGGAGGCTGAGCTGCAGCCGCTCCTGCGCCCTTCCCCGCCGCGGGCTCTGCGGACGCTGTCACGGCGCAGCCGGCGCACGGCTTGGCAGCCCAGCAGGACCGAGGGAGAAACAGGGGGGCGAGAAGAGAAACAGGTGCGTGCAAGTGTACTCACAACTTAATGACCTTTGTCGGGGTAGGGTGCGAGTCCCTCCGAGGCGAGCGGCGCGCGGGTTCTCCCGGCGGCTCCCGCATCCCTGGCCCCGGGGCTGCCATCCCGCCCGGTTTTCATCTGGGCCAAATATGTGCACTCAAAGGTTAATTCTCTGCCTGCTACCCATAAATTACGCATGACATGTTTAGCTGGGCTGCCTTATATGGAGAGTGCTGTATTTCAGGCCAGTTTGCCTTTTGCCAAGTTTACAGGGCGGAAGACGCCCTGTAGGAGAGGGCTGCCTCCTTCTCTTCTTTTTTTTTTTTCCATCGTTTTGTAGTGCGTCACTCAAAAACTGTAAGAAAAGTAAGTATAGAAGCTTTTTGGGTGGAGCTGCAGTTGGTTGATTGAATTGCTTTCACGAAAGTTTGAAAAGAATGAAAAGTAGTTAGTACTTGCGTTCTGGTTTTTAGACAAAAGCAGGACAAATATGTAGCCCCCCCACTACTTTTTTTTTTTTTTAAACAGAGCCGGAATCTGTTATTGGTAGTAATGTGTCATGTGAGAATACTTTGATTCCAGAGCCTGTAACACGAGCAGGTATATGGTGACGCTTATGCCTTCCCCTTGCACAGCACTTTACAACTACAAGGGTGTTGCTGCCAGGCTAATATTGTGTTCTTAAGGCTCTCTGGGGCCGGGAGGGAGAGTATGCGGCTGTTGGGATTCTGGGATGTGTATCTGTGGAGTGTGCCTCCCCAGGATGAAAATTGAGTTAAGAAGCTGCCAGAAAGGTTGTTGCTGCTGACTTTACCTTGTGTGCCCACCAGCACAGGCACAAGCCATAGCAGATGGATGGGAAACTCTGCCATATACTCTGAGGAATTTCTTAAATTAATACGCTAGGAGAGAAGCCATAATTAATGCTTTTAGACTTTTGGACCCTCTGCAGAGTGCTTTGAAATACTACGCCAGTGGACAATGTGTCCCTCCCTCCTGGGTTTGAACACAGTATCTGTTTATATACGGAGGATGTTTAGTACATAACTATGCTATACCAGCGTAAGAGAGCCACTCCATAGTTATCTGTGTGGGTTCCTAAGTGTGTTTGTTGGTGTTTCTCCTTGCTGTTGAGATAAAACATTATCACCCAGACAGAAAATGAAAGTTCAACGGCTGTAAAATTCATCCCAAGAATGTGCAGTTCAATACTTAGAATGTCTTAGATGTAGTTATAGATAGAGGCACTGAATAAGTTATTTTGTAGCCTGAGAATGCACATCACTGTCACTTATATCTTGCTTTCTTAAAGTTGGTGACAATTACGGCTCAAAACCTTTTTAGTTTCCTAATGTTCCAATTTTCATCTGTTTTGTGTATTTGCATGGGAGTTACTTTATTATTATTATTATTATCACTATAGTGTTAGGTCTTTAAAAATGTAGGCTTTTTTTTAGTTTTCTTTGTTTAGTGGGGGATTTCCTTGCTGAAGACTACAAAAGTTGCCTTTTGTGTTTTAAGGAACAGGTTGGGTCAGCAACAGAAAACCTTTTCATCTATAATTACAGTGTCACTTAAGACATAATAATCAGATTTCATTATTAGTAAGAGACTCAGAAAAACCTCACATATGCCTAGTTTAATTTTTTTCCTCATGTAACTATGAACAAATTTGTTTGTAGATTCACATCAAGCGTGGTACTCTGCGCAGTCATGCCAAAGAGAAACTGAAGTGTTATATGGTTTGAGATATTATTGCTTGTGTTTACTGTTCCACATTTGAGGCAAAGTTAGACTCCAAGTTGAATTCATTAAATTTTGATTCCAACATTCTGTTCTTCCTTTAGGCACAGAATTCCTATGAAATGAAACACTGGATTTTGTTCCAGAATGAGAACAGACTATCCCAAAATTTCTCCTGGGAGGAAAAAAAGAGTAAAATTATATTTCTCATTGAGGAAGACTGTGTTACTTTATTATATAAAATGCCCTATCTTTATTATAAGCAAAAAAAAAAAAAAAGGCCCTTACATTTGTCACGGTTGCCATATATTAGGTCTTTGATAGCTCTGTTTATGGAAACAGAGAATAAATAGTTTTGCTGCACCTTCTGGTTTTCTGCTTGGTGATAGATATGCAGATTAGAGAACATCTCAGGTCTTGCTTAGAAGAAGCTGAAAAGAATAGGTGATTGGATTTTTTAAATTCTATAAGCAAAGGTGTTAGGGTGGGTGGTAGATACGAGAGTCAAGGGAGTGGAGGAAAGAAGTGAAATAGGTTCACAAAGTGGTTGGCTCAGAATAAAATCTCAACAACAATATGGATCATAGAGAATGTGACATAGAAAGATTTTTAAAGTATATGGTCTTTTAGATCAAAAAGCTTCATACTTTTGGAAATCTAGAATGTGCTGTCCAGTACAGTAGCTACATGCGACTATTGAGCACTTGAAATGTGTCTAGTCCAGATCAAGAAGTGTAAAATACTACTGAGTTTTCAAAACTTCATGTGAGGGAAAGAATGTAAAACATCTGATTAATGTTTTTATATTGATGATATGTTTTATTGGTAATTTTTTGATATATTGGTTCTAATAGATCTTACTAAACTTCACCTGTTTCATTTCTTTTTTTTTTTCACTGTGGTGTCTAGAAAACTTAATATAGCAAATGTGGCTAACATCGTATTTATTTTGGACAGTGTTGTTCTAGGATAAAGTGGGAAAACAATATTCTGGGAGAAAGCTTGAAGAGTTTGCTGGTCAAAACACAATAAAATTGACTTATTATACATAGAAATACCTTGTCTTTCTTATCTATTGTAACCAAAATTTGAGAAAACACACCACCTAACATCTATTTTTATTTCCTCAAAGCTACTATTTAGTTTAGAGATTTCATGGTGAGATAGTAATAATAGAGAAAAACTTATAATTAGAGAATGAGTCTTAACACCTCTCAAAGGCCAAAATAGAGTATGATTGTTACTTAGGAACGTTTTAGAGACACTATACTTATCATTGTCCTGAAGTTACCAAACATAAACAGTCACTAAAATTGTTTTAAAATAGAGTTTTTAGTAAATAGCAATTATCTTCAAATGCTTAATATGTGTTTTCTTTTGCTAGGACTTTCTTTAGAAAATTAAAAAAAAAAAAACACACAAATCCAGTGTCCTGAGCAATGGCTGAATTCATAAGAATGAAAAATTTTTACCTGCAGATAAGAGGACATTGTTTTGAATATTAGGAAAAGTAAAAATGTGTTTCTACTGTAACATTATGGGCTTTGAAGAATTTCTATACATGGAGACACTGTCTTTATAATTTGAACACATTCTTGAGAAAGCATCTGACTAGTAAACAAAGCACAATGGCATAGGTCCTGGAAACATTCCTTTCAGATATTTTCATAACTGAAGTACATTTTGCCATTCACAGTGAGTGTTAAGTTGCAAAAATGTGGTTCTTTTCTAGCCATATAAAGTATGCTTACTATTATTTTCTTGAAGGATGCCAAAAAATGTAAGATGGATGTTGTGGATTCTTTGTGGGGAGAGAGCTAGATTGTATATAGAGCCTGAAGAAGAGTTGCTTCTTGGCTTGGTGCCATCTTGAATCTGTCTTCCACTATATGAGGCATAGCTTCCATTAGTGTCAGTGCGTGTGTGGAGGGTGAGGGGAAGAATGATCCCCATTAATTTTGTATATTGTTTCTGATGAGTCATAGCGTATATTCACTAATGGTTGGAGAATTATTGATTGCAAAGCAGAGGATTCAAGAAGAGCTGTTGGCATATGGCATTAACTGTCTCTAGACATATTTTATATTTTTAAATTGAGTCAGGGAAATTGGTTTTTATGTAGCGTTTTTCGTATTGTAAAATATATACATTATGTAAGCATTACAGATATATTCTTGAGGAAAAAGTAGCAAATACATACATGGTTATAGTTTTCTACATATTACTAGGTTTTTTTTTAAATAACAAATCCAGAACATCTCTTTCAAATAATCATTCATGTTTTTAGAAAGGTATCTCATCATATGTGCCTATGACATCTGTAAAAATATGTGTAACACACATCTTGAAATAATTTGTGTTGGGAGTATTAGGTCTTACACATTTGGATCTTTTTCTACCATTTTTGATGATGATTAAAATTTTACTTACTATGAGTATCCTTTGTTAAAACTATGTTTGTTGCTATAATTATCCTTTGTTAAAACAGTTAGGAAACATTAATCTCAAAATGAAACGTAGCCGTATTGGACAGAGTAGAGAATTGCTTTTCCACAGGGATCAATTACTCCAAAAAGGTGAAGAAGTTTTGAAATAATGTCATGCTTATATGCTCCAAAAGAAAAACCATTATCGCTTTTAACATTCTTTTAAGAAACTGAGAGATGTATACCTAAAGAGGTGGATAATAGTTGATAAAGGTATGTAAAATACATATTCCTGTGAAGTGTGAACACAACAATTTGTATGTAAGGCATGCATGAGCATATAACTTTCCCCAAGACAATGCCAATTTATTCAAATCACCTGAATGTTAAATAATATCATACTATTAAAAAGAATTGTAATTGTGGTAAACATGAAATCCAAATACCACTGCTGCTGTCCATGCTGATATCAATTCCATTCCAGTCCCTCTTTAGCTGAATTCACAAAATGAAGAGATATCTTTCTCCAAAGTAGTTTTCCAAAAATTTATATTTGACACTGGATTTTTCCTACATTTTCACTTTTAAAAGTTTAGAAGCTATTAACTAAAAATAAACTTGTTTTAGAGAGCTAAGAAGATTCTAGACTTCTGGGGACATATTTGGTTCTATAAAATAAGCATTACATTGCTGACTTGAAATATTATTTTATCATATAAAGTTGATTTATAAGTGAATACATATTGTAGAAAAATACCACACTAGGCTTAGTGAAATCTACCAAACTTAAATCAAGGTAGATATACCTTGTCCTCAAACAAAAAAAGAATCTGGTAGGCAAAATAAGAGCTTCGAAAATAACTGTAAAGTAGAAAGTGATATTTCATTAACAATGGCTGGGTAACATATTGTGAAAGTTCAAGATAAGGGAAAGTCTTAAGATAGCTTTGAGTCTGACCCACATAGAGGTAATAAAGGGAACAGTCCTAAAATGCATAAATAATGGGAATAAAAAGTATTCAGTATGTTTCAGCCTTACAAAAATATTATTCTCTTAAAGCAGTATTAATTACATCTATTCAGCAATGGTTCTGTATTTTCCATATGTTTATAGATAACATTCAGATATTGAATATTCATACATGTTTTAGTTAATTTATTTTATCCAGGAGAAACATAATAGTTTCCAAATGTCCTATACTAGATTATTGATAGATTCTGTCATTAGTTTTACTGTTGAGTACCATGAAATATCAGCTGTTACAACCACTAAATAGTTACAAACTGTAGATACTACAGTTTAATAGTCAATGCCTGTCATATGCTTGTATTATGCTAAATAGGAAGGATGTAAGATGAGGCTTTAAGTAGTTCCTATTCATGTGTAGAATATTATCAGATACTTTCTTAACACGGCTCAGTATTAGAATTTATAGACCACTTCAGCTTTTGCATCCAAAAATTTCAATCTTATATTCAGTAATTTATCAGCATTTGTTAATGATAGTAAAAGTGGTATATTAGCATTTTATTTGTTTCTGTACTGTGTGATTACAACAGTTACATTTTAGCCATGATGGGCAACTCATATCCTAGTAGAAAGAAAGCAGCAGAGTGGTCAAGCTAAGTGCAGATTCAAAGAATTGGAGGATATAGAGCTTGCTGTGGGGAAGAATTACATGAGAAAAGCTTTATGCCACTGACTAGGCTTGCAATTCAGCAATTCAGTATTCCCCTGCCAAAGGCCCCCTTACTGATAATTCTATTTACCAAATTTTGGTTTCAAGATGCCAGGTTCTGAAGAGATATACCACCAGTTCCTATAAACATTGTATCTAAATTTGGTTTGAAAGTCTAATGTTTATTCCAGTGCAGGCAGAACAACAAGAACAGACCTCACTGGGGGATACATGAGGTTTCTAAAAGTGAAACTCCTTTGTAAATGTAGGAAGTGATATCAATGTTATTATTATTTAAATACACTTATTTTGAAGTAATTAATTTTTTTTTTTTATTTCTTGAAAGAAACAGTAAATTTGGGAAAAAACCATTACTGTTTTCATGCTCTGGTTTCTAAATCTGTGACATTATAAAGGTGTAAATAATTGTGAAAATAGTAGAAGTTGCCACTTGCTGTATACTTTTAAATAAGGTATCTCATTTAATCTTTTCTACAGCTATAAAGTAGGCCTTATGACTTTTATCTTAAAGCTCATGACTAGAACAAATTTTTTCATTTGCAGAGATATGAGGCTTGTTATTTTGTTTATTCCAGTGTTCCTGTTTTTAACCAATTTTTCTTGTCTTGCCTCCACTGATTATATATAAAGAATAATGATGAGAATATAGCTGTAATAATGACTACTAACATTTTTGAATACTTTCTATGTGCCAAGCTAAGGTTTATAAATTAATTCATGTATTCCTCAGAACAACCCTACGAGATAGGTACTATTAATATCCTGATTTTACAGATGGGAGAACTGAGGCACAGACAAGTCCAGTTAATTGTGCGAGGGTGCTTAATTAGTAAGTAGCACAATAAGGAGTTGAACCAAGGTAGTCCAGTTTTAGAATCCATGCTTCTATGTAAAAGAGTAAAAACAGATTTTAAAAATACTTATTTTGGTTACTGATAGGAGCTTGACAACATAAACATTTGGAATACTTTAAAAGACTTGTACTTTCTACAGTATTTGAAGAGACTCTAGAAGAATGGGCAGAAAATAAGAGGATAGAGAGAAAAGGCCTGGTGGGGGCGGGGGTGGTGGTGGTGGTGGTGGTGGGAGGCATTAATAGGATAGGAAGAAATGAGGAATCAGGTGTGCAAGGGAGATTGGTGCTACACTTTTGAGGTGGTTGATGAGCAGGTAGTAAGTTTAATAATGCATAGTGTGGAACATAAACAGATACTTGGTGTTTAGGGCAGTAACCTTATAGGAGTTGTGTTTTGGTGACATTTTATAGGGGAAGAATAGGACACATATAGGATGAAGTAGAGATCGTGGTTTTACAGAACAGAGATGCAGGACTAAATGAGGGGAATGGCCCTAGAATGAAAAGGAGGACATGCGTGCTGGGAGAAATGTGATAAGTTTAGGCTGCATAGGATGTAGCAGCTGACTGGATATGGATATTAAAGGCAATGGGGGTATTAACAGTTATTTTCAAAATACAGTAAGAATTTTAATTTGAAGAAAAATAATTTTTATTGATAAAAAAATTTAAGAAATATATTAAAATATCAGTAAGTGAAAAACATTTAAAATTATATTTTATCAGGGATTATACCTTGATTAAATAGAAGATATGTGTTAATTTCTTAAAACATTTCATTTCTATGCCAAGCTCTTTTAAAGCACTAAATGGTGACCTATAGGTCACCAAATTCTTTGTCCTAAATTGGTAATTTTAAAGTAAACATAATTTCAGCTTTAGGCACATTTTGTTATTTGCTGAGAAATATCTCAATGTCAACCAGGCAGTTCTCCTCTCTTATTAAATTCCATGCTCAGAATGCCTGTGTAACCTATCCTTAGTGATAAACAAGGTGGCAGATAGATACATGATAAAACAAGTTTGCAATGTGCTCAATGTGGCTGACATTTATACTTCTCAGACCTTGCTATTTTAGGGAAGGTATCAGTATAACCAGGGCATTCTTTTTCCTGGAACTAAAAATCCTTAATAATCAGTCACTATTATAAACAGAATGATTTACATGCAGGAATCAATAAACAGTTGCTTTTGGTTAATGGTTATCTGGAGTTAGGAGGACAGTTATATTTCAAATGAAATAGAAAGCTTTATTGGAATAGTTACAGGTCTTTTTAGTTCGAGGACCTTACAAGCTTTTTACAAATAAATGGTTTAAAATAGTTTAAACAGAAACTGTCCGAACAATGATAGATTATGTTTTATTTCATATATAGCGAAAAATTTCCATAAAATCAAGATAGTTTTCAAGAAAAATATTCTATTTATAGATAACAACTTATGAGTTATTTAGATTGCCTATGTCCATAAATATACAGAAATTGCACTGTTTATGTCTTTAAATACAGTATGTTTCTATCAAGCTAGAGAATAATGTTGACAGTATTTTATTTTGCCTTTGTTAGTATTATGTGAAAGTCACACTTATTACATGCCTTTTTCTATTATTAGACTTTTTTTTCCTATCTAGTTTTTGCCTTGTGCTATAAAGATACAGTATGGTAAAAATCTGTTTAGCTATATCATTAAGATAATGCTTAGAAAATACTAATTTTTAAGTAACTAAGATTAAGCAGTATCTGACATTCTTTGCCTTCTCTATTCTGTCGTTGGGCTAATTTTAACAAGACAAATTTATTCTAAATTATTTCGAGCCATTATTTGAACTTCACTACTGTAACATTCAGGGAAAAACTGCATTGTCTACCTAGTGGCATTCAGATGAGGCATTGGGTCTTAGGTACCGCATCCAAAAAACTTTTAAGAGATTCAATAAGCATAGCAAAAGTGAACAACAGAGGATGGAAGAAAATCTTTGATTCAGGAGTAGACGCTCTCTGAGGCATTGCATGAACTTTGCAAAAAATAATTTGAGAAGTGCCTAACAATAGAAAAATACGTACTTCAATAGGAAAGACTATAGAAAACTATACTCAAGTAGAATTCTGCCTAATGCTTTCTGGGAGACCACATTTGCTGAAAATTGCCTATGGCAAACGACGATCTCAGAGTGATATAGTTTTGAGGACTGAGATTTTAAAAGCAGATATTTTATTGGGAGCAATTAATTTAGGAAGAATAGTATTATGCCTATTCCTCGTAATTGGTTAAAGTTTACTAAGTGCTGAGGTCTTTTTCCTTAAAACATTACTTTACCGTGTTAGATCATAGAGGAATCAGTTCATCCTTTGTGTTTTGCTCAATAATCAATTAACATATTTTGAGCACACTTAAAGTCAAAGGACTGTAGTAGGTCACAAGAGGGGGATCGAAAGTATAATTACATAGTGTCTTTCCTTCTTTGACTTATAATTGAGTTGGGGAGAAATACTTGAAAAGTTAACAATGCAAGGCACTATACAAGTTAGTACCAAAGGAGGAAAGTCAAAGAGGGGAGGAAATTCAAAGAAGGAAGTTTTTGTGGAACTGAATGGCCAGGAAATGCTGTATGGAAGAGGGGGCATCTGTGATAGGCCCAGAGATAAAGCATTCTTTTCAGAATCTGCAGTGGCGTAGTAAGAACAAAGTGGGAGTAATGATGAAAGGTACCATATTTGAGTGTCTTTTCTGTGTGAGGCCTTGCCAGTTTATATTCTTTTTGGAAAAACACTGAGTGAAGACAAACAACTTGGTAGTAATAGTAGACAATGAATGAATTGGGCCTGTGAGGCAGAAATCATCATCCTCTTAGAGGACACAGATTTATAGAAGTTAGCTTATTTGCCTAAATCCACATAGCTGGTGATCAGCTGAACTGAACCGAAGGCAGATGTTTTCATACTTCAAAACCAGCATTCCCCACCCCCAGCCCCATCCCATGATTCTGTTGGGAATGAGTGTGGCATGTTTATGACACTAGTTTTAAAACTTCACCCATACAACAACTGACATAAGTCAAGAGGATAGATTTTATTTAAAAGGCTGTCAAACCTATTTTCATCTTTTTGCTTTGATGTTGGATTACAAATGGCATATAGTTCAACAAATGCTTATACTCTGTTTCTTGGACTTGTAAAAACAAAAATAAAACAAAATAGGCCCCCCATCTTCAGCAGATATGATATGAGGTTGCAGTATCATGCTGTGTTATAACAATGCATTTGGCAGTAGGTAGACCCATTTGGGATTCCATCAGAAGAAGCTTTGTGAAGTTCGAAGACAATGTACTTTCTCACCAATAATATAATGCTATAAAATTTTCACCAAGAAATGATAGGGGCAAAAGTTTATAGATCATGGTTGTTTGATTATTTTATGCTTTCATGCTATATCATCTTTATACATCAGTCTGTGCTCTCTGTAACTTTACTTGTGACATAGTCTGTGACTTTGAAAGATAAGCTATTAATTGTGGACTTGTGCTGTTGGAGAAATGTCACTTTGATAACAAATTCCTCTCTACATAGAGCTATTTAGAACATACAGCAAATAAAAGTATGTGTTTTTAGAGAAAAATTTATATAAAATGAAGGAGTCTTTGCTTTGCTTTTGGCTGCAAAAGAAAGCATCCTTATTTAGCAAATACTGAGTGCAGTGCCAGTATTCTACCTATCATGCTATATACCCTTTGGAGAATAAAGAGGTAAGATGTGCCTGTTCTCAAAGTAATTTCTAGTATAGTGATAGAAATATTCACAAATGATGGATGGGCAAAACAAAGTGGGCACAAAGAAGACAAGAATAGGCTGTTTGTGGGCAGTGCGTGGAATTTGCCTAAAACCGTTTGGTAGGCATATTAACTCTTTAGATACTTTGTGTATCTTGGAGAAAAGACAGAATCAACTCATAATTATTAAAATGATTTGACTCAATATTGTAAACCATTTAGTTTTTCTGTTCAAGTATATGATAAAAAGCACGGTGCCACCATAGTATCATCCTGGACTAGACACAAGAAATTATTTCTGATGCTGGCACTTTTGGAGAAAGGTGGGGACATACAGTTCATCTGAATCTTCCTCATGCTAAATTCCTGATTGGGAGCAGGTTAAAACACTCAGGATTGGTAACCAAGTTTCAGTGCCTACAACTTTTATGTTAGCAGAAAAAAAAAAAGTCAATAGGAGAGAGATGAGTTGTATTTAACTTTAATGACAAAGGGTTTTAAATATGCACATGATGCTCTTTTTCCTCCAGCTTTTCTTTGTGCACAGGAAATAAAGCTGTATTTTGTAGGCTAGCTTCCAGATTTTCAAATGGTGAAAGTGCAACTGTGCATATTCTTCTATGAGACCCCATTCAGCTGTGAAGTATTGGTTTCTTGTTTCCAGGATTTAATCTGCATTCTAGGTTAGAAAATTCAGAATTGTATTGCTTATTACTATTCATTTTTAATCATAAATATTTGTTTAAACCCCATTACATATTAAGTTTTACTGTAAGATTTTGATTGAAATTTTTAAGATAAATTAAGAATATGGTTTCTGATTTTCTGAAGTGTATGGACTGTAGAAAAAGGCCTATTCGTAGGTGAAATAATGAAATCAAAACAACAGAAGACCCAAGCGTTAGCCATTGTAGTAATTATTAAAATAGCTACCTACTGTGTAGGAACTTACTATTTTATGTGTGTGATCATACATAGCTCTTACACAGTTTTGTGGGATTTATGCATTGCTAGCTCTCCGGCTTACAAGTGAGAAGATTGAGGCTTGGGAAGATTAAGGTTAGGGGATTTGCTCAAGGGTCATACCCTAAGGTACTGTGAAAACTGAGATCTTACCCCAGGAGTTTTGCTGTTTTTCTGCTTGTTTATTTCCATCAGTATGATATGAATTAGGTACACAAATACTCATTGCATGTAGATTTGAGACCTACTCCAAGTTAATTCTAGAAATATTTAATGAAGGAGATAAGATGTGGAAGTTTTTTTTTTTTTTTTTTTTTGTTAAGTATTGTAGCCATAAAAAAGCAGACTATGGAATGGACTTTGAAGTTTCCCTGGCTTTGAAAGGAGGGATATATCAAATGGCCTGATCTGCCTGTGTGGTTTGCTTAGTATTAGTTCTGCTCACACCTAATACCTCTGCCCTAGCACTTGCCAAGATCAGCAAAATCTACTTTTAGACTCAAAATCATTACCACCTGTGAAGTTTCTGATGTTGCTTCTGAGTGACACAGTGCTTTGTCAATTGGTTTGTTGGATGGCTTGCTGAATGGCACATTTTAAGATGTGTCTTGAGCCCAAAAAGAGTTTCAAATGCTCTTGTAATTTATTCAGCTGCATTATGTAATTCAATTCATTTTTTCATCATTAAAACAGAAATCTGTTGCCAACATAAAAATATACAAACATATCATTGAAAATTTAATAGCTCTACATTCACTCAGAAATTTCTGATAAACTTTTCTCACTTCCCCCCAAATCCCTAGTGATTAGAGCATGTCCATGTGTGTATGTGTGCATGTTTTTGTGTCATGTCCTTATGTGTCTATATATTCCATAAATGATTGTGGAGTAGTGCATAAGTTGTAGCTAAAAATGAAATAGAATAAATGTATGAAGCTAAGGGATCCACTCTCCAACTAAGTTGATAAATTTGCTCTGAAATATTAATATCATTTTTTGGTTCTCTATTGAATACAAGTATGGGCTTGTGAAAATATAGTATCCACAGACCCTAAGTGGAAACAAAATAAAGGTATTCTAATATACCTATGCAAATTTAAATTTAAAGTTTTAACCCATTATATGATAAAAGTTTTGTCAGTGACCTGGTATCAATGGATTTGAGAATGATTTTACCTTTATGTACCAAGAATTCTCAGAGAGGTTTGTGTGTGTGTGTGTGTGTGTGTGTGTGTGTGTGTTTTCAGATTAAAGATTCCATGCTAATATACCAATTTTTTGGCAAGAAAATTAAGTATCTATATTTCAGTTTAATAGTACTATGGAAAATGAAATATATTAAACATGCAGATTCTGTTACGTTCACCTAATATTAATTTGAATTTTTAATATTCTAGTCACTGTGCTAGATATTGAATACATAATGGCAAACATAAACTGATAGTAAGTACAGTTATAAAATTTAGATATCTCTTAATTTTCATATTGGCCATTGCAGGAATAATGACATTTTATTAGATTTTGTTGCCACAACATTTTCAATAATGAAAACAATTATTTATAGATGCCAGTAAGTGTTTTACAGCATCTACCAATGTTAGATTTGCTATGCGTAAAGGAAGTATTTTATTTTCGTGTAAAGAAAAATACCATTTTTATGCTTAGAATCAATGCTTTACAATTGAGCAAGAGAAATAGCATCACAAAATAATATGGAAAGAGAAAACTCATTTTGAGCAGCAGCAAAATATTGTGAGTTTAAAAGGTCAGGCTAGTACAGGAGGCTCCAGTTTTGCCACTTACTATGCAGAATGCTATGACAGCCAGGGCTGATATAGCTGAAAATATCTGCAGCTTTGGAAGCCTTGTAAATTTCAGAAGGTCATTTTGGCATCATGATAGGAGCACAGATTCACACGGAAGGTCAAACTGGACAGCTAGGCAAGAAGATAGGTTGCTGAACCCAGTGCTTGCAGATTTTAAAGCAATCACCAACTGCAGTAACTGAGTATTTTAATTCAATGTGGCCGTCTTTCATTGAAATATTTATAGAAGAATGAGCTTTACTTGGTGGGGAAATTTTAAATTATTTTTTCTCTTCTGAAACTAAGTGTTGCATCTACAATGTTCCGTTCCCTGGTATCAAGACACATGTTACTTTAATTTTATTTATGTATGATGTATTCTCCATCAAGCTTACAAAAGTAAAGTGCACATCAAATAATTGCAAATAAATCAATTTACAAGGCAGAGAAATGAAACAAATGAAACAAATGCTTAAGACGAAATTGAGCACTAAATTTATCTCTCAGCTTCCTGGCAACTGAAGCAGGAGCTTTAGGAAGTAAAATAAATCCCGAGTTTATTTAATAAGATTTCTTCAGATCCCATATACTGTCTTATTGTTAGCCCTTCAGGTGCTTAAATATTCTGACTCTGCCCTTGGGTGAAATCTTGAATAGGTAAATTCCAATTACTTAAGAAGCGAGGGCTGAATTCTTTAGCCTGCCTTTAAGGCTCTTACTGATGTGGCTTCCGCCCAAAGTTCCAGGTTCATCTCCTGCCAGCCCCATTACATACGGGTGTTCTATACAGACCAGTTCTCTCAGTGTTCATATGCAGTGCTTTCCCACATCCCTGCCATTACTGTCTGTGTTTCTACAGTCTGGATTGCTACTCCTTTTTGTCTCTGTCTAACCAAATGAAACTTGTCCTTCCAGACCAACCTTACATTTCTTATCCCTCTTGATGAAACTACCCCAGACCTCTCTCTTTAACTTACCAAACTTTATTGTTACCTCTACTGTGTACTTATCACTTTCTTTTTTATATATAGTTATTTGTATGTTGGTTTTATACCTTTAATTAAGCATCAGATTCTTCAAAGACTGGATCCAAGTAGTCTTGCTATGTCTAGGCTACATATACAAGGTGGTCAATACACAGTTAATATAATCAATACGTGTATTTTATGTGTATAATTTATTGTTAATGAATATATTTATTCATTTAATAATGTTACCGTTGAATGTATTTGAATTTCTTTAAGGAAAACATTTCTAGGATGGTAGGGAACAAAGAAAGAAAACCTAAAAAAAGAAGCAAATTAGAGAAACAAACTCCTGCAATTTTTCTAGAAGAAAATATTTTGAGGCAGCAGAACCACGATTATTATTTTTTTATTGGTTTTGACTTTGGGTTTTCTTTTTATAAGTCAACTTAATATTTGTGATTTCTCTGGGCCAAAAAGTAACCAATATTAGTAGAGAACAGGTTTGGTACATGTGAAAGAAAAAAATCATATATGCCATTTCAAACCCTCAGTGCTTTCTTTCTGACAGATTTTTAATGGTTTTATCAGCTGTTAATTAGGTTGGTGCAAAAGTAATTGTGGTTTTAAAAACCATGGCGAACTGAAATTACTTCTGCACCACCATAATAAAAAATTGGCCTGACTCTACATGGCTTTGAAGTGTTTCAGACAGTATTCCATCTTCTTCATTGCTTTTTAAATACTGTTTTAGTAGTTTTTCTAGATCGGCCTTACTGTACGCAAATTCAGCATATATCAGTTTTATAATTTTAAAGCAGCATTGCCTTTTACCTATGTGGAGCTTTTCTGCTGACATATTTTAAACTTCTCTAAGGAAAGCTCTGAAGAAAATGTAGGCTCCTGTTGTTCAGAGGGCTGATAAAAAAAAATCATGCTCAAAGACCACTTCCTTAACAATTAATCTTTCAAAATCAGCTACTATTTAGAACTTCATAATCTATTCAAAACTGATTAACAATCTTGAGAAGAAATTTGTTGCCGAAGTGTAGAATTTTCATGTTTCCAGGTATACATTATTAATGTTTAGGGACTACCCTATGGACATAAAAGAGCAATAGCATCCATTCCCAGCTCTGTAAAAGGACCATCTTATCTTCTCTAGAATCAATATTCAAGGGTTTCTCCTTCACTTACACACACCTCACTCTGAGCTAACCACAGGCAATGCAGTAGTGGTACCTCCAGTATCTCCCACTCACCCACTGTCTCCCGTTTTTTTTTTTTTTTTTGGCTTCTGTTGTATATGTTAGTAGCCATTGTCACTTCTACCAGGCTTTATTAAGTTGCTAGCATGTATCATGAATGAAATTTTACATTTGAAACCAGAAGAACTGATTTTGGGTCTTATTCTTCCATTTATTTAGCTTAGGGGATATTGATGGGTCAGCCCCTTAACCATGCAAGCCTCTGTTTGTTCACAAATGAACAAAATAATATAACCAACCATCTCTTAGAGTTGTAAGGAACAAACAAGTTAGGATGAAAATAAATTGTATGTCAATATATAAAATATTATTTGCTATTTTTGAATAATAGAATGTGTAAGTTGTGAGGGGGTAGTAAATTTCTCTACTTGGCTTCTTCAGTGGAAACTTTTTTTTAAAATTTATTCTTTTTTGAGATAGGGTCTCCCTCTGTTGTCCAAGCTGGAGTGCAGTGGCATGATCTTATCTTACTGCAGCCTCCCAGGCTCAAACAGTCCTCCTGCCTCAGCCTCCCAAGTTGCTGGTACTGTAGGCATGCACGATCATGCCTGGCTAATTTTTGTACTTTCTGTAGAGACAGAGTTCTCACTGTGTTGTTCAGGCTAGTCTTGAACTCTTGGCCTCAAGCAGTACTCCCACCTTGGTCTCTCGAAGTCCTGGTATTACAGGCATGAGCCACTGTGCCCAGCTTGAAACATTTTTTTAAAATTAAAGAACCAAATGAACACTTTGAAGATTTTATGCATAAGCCAGAAAGGAAGCTCAGTACATGTATAGAATGTAGCACAAGCCAACTTTTCAAAACTTCATCTTTTTAAGGGGCATTACTTATTGAAAGAGCGTACATTTTTAGTTTCATCCAAGATAAAAGTGTTTCTTTTTCCTCCCTGTTAACTTTCATGCAGAAGTTTTACTTTAATTTAAATAAAGGACTAGGTTTTTGTTATATATGAAGAAAATGATTTGACTAAATCTAATGTAAATGTTTTTCCTTATTCTTTGAGTATACACACATACACATAGACATACACATACACGTATTAATCCTTATTTTATATTTTATTTATAATATAAATATTTAATCATATTTTATAGGTTGAATAGGTTCTTTATCTTTCTTTGCAAAACAATTTTACTGCTATAAATTGTTCCTATAAACAACAAATAAGGAACCTAAATATTACAATCTGTAAAGCGTTTTGTGTGTATATATCATATATATATGATAGTTCATTAGATATTTGATAGAAAAATATGGAAAGTTTTGAAATTGCTACATGATTGCTCTTTGAATTTGTCCCGTGTATTCCTCTAAATATTATGAGGGATTTCTTTTACCAATGAAGTAGCTTTTGCATGCTAAGTTGTAGTGAACTGCCAGGCAGAACTAAAACATAAATGATTTGAGGCATGATTAGTAGTTGTATATGGTGTAGTATCTTAGATTGATATGGAGTGGCATTCATGATTTAAAATATTAGTAGTAATGAATCATAACAGAGCTTTTTGTAACTTTTATAAGCATACTAGTTTTCTGAAGTAGTTGATAGAATATAATCAAAAAGCCTGACACCAAATCTTTAAACAAGCCATCTTATCAGAGAAGATATTCTGGTTTCCTAGGAAGTTATAGGGTAGAAAGGTAGTAAACAATCTCTGGTAAGAGTAGTATTTTAGCCTTGATTGATTATGGTTGCCAGAATTTAATGGAATTAAAAATAACCTGGGAAAACATCGATTCCTGGTTCCTATCCTCAGTAGGTCTAGGAGAGGTCCCAGGAACAGTACATATTTTTAATAGTCACCGCCAAGTGACTGACTCAGATAATCCAAGAATCTTTCTGGACCATCAGTATCCCAGAAAAACAAATGTTGCTGTTAATAAATGATTTGCAGTTATTTCAGTTTATTAGCTAGCTACGATTGCGTTCTGATTTGTTATGGAAAGCTCTTTTTAAGAGCATATGATGCTGATGAAAACATATAGAGGTTTAATCCCTGTCTCATTAAAAAGATGTAGTTTATTCTTTGTGTTTCCTTATTTATTACAGCTTTTCCAGGATGCACAGAACCTTATGTGCATTTAAAATAATTGAGAAAAGAGTGTTGTTTTCTATTTAGCAAATGAACCAAATCTCATGCTCCCTCACAGTTTTTGTTCAATATGTATACTCTTTTGAAAGTACAATTTTGTAATAACAAAATCTTTGATCTCATCTCCCGAGAAGCCTGACTTTATGCTCTGACAACGTGGGGAAATCACATTGTCAAAATGAGAATAAAAGCATTGGAAATGCTCACATTCTGCCATCCAACCATATTTAAAGTCTTTTAAAATTCACTTTTAGGTACTTTTATTTTGTGGACCGTTATTTAATAACTCAGAAAGAGAGTTTGAAGAGGACAAAGTGAGAGCAGAATGTTTTTATTTTCCAACAGGACATACATGCAAAGGCGTAATCATACACGAGTATATAGCTATCTTGGTTATTTTAATTAGAAATGCATGCTGCTTCAGGAAGACTCCCCACTCCAGACTCATGAATGACTGCAAGTGGAACGCTAGCCACAGGGAAAATTATACATGAGAAATTTGCTTGGGCCTACATGAGTTTTCCAGAGTTCTGTTGTGCCTCAGCTAGTTTGATAATGCTTTGCATTATGTATAGCAATTGTCAGAAACCATTTCCTTTAGTCAGTTAGCATCTAAAAAAGGGAGGAGATAGCAGATATTTTCTGACATTTGTAGAAATCATGTATATAAAAAAGCATTCCCTTAATCTTATGACGTAGTATTGTCAGAGATTCCCCAAATCTAACATGCCCTGCAGATTCTTAAAACTACACATTGTCTTTTTGTTAATAAGAAAATAACGGTAAGCTATTTATTGTCCATTTTGATACTCTGTCAGCCCAAACATTTATTCCAGCTCCCCACCTCTGTTTCTTGGTAAATAATTACAAAATGCAAATACTATGATTGTTTTAGGAATGAAATCTGTGTTTTGATACAACAGGAGTTGAAAAACTGATTTCACAAATGTTTCCATTGATTAGCTGCTATATAAGGGCTAACAGTTGAAAATATTTTGCAAAAATACAAAAACAGCCTTTCAGTTCTATTTATAGAAAAAAAAACATGTACTTTTTTTGTATGTTCCCACAAGAGAAATTTACAGTGTAGATTTAGGGTTAGTATATTTTCAAAGTATAGCATAGGCTTAAGAAATGTAGAAAAACATGTTATTCACTCTTAGTGGAAAGTACACATCAGTAAAGGTTTTCTTGAAAGAAATTTTTTATTCTAGTTCAAAGTCAATACATATATAAATACACTTCATGTTCTAAGGATTTATTTTACTAAAATTGCTCAAATCTAAGCATAGCTTTTTATATGCAATTGCAGTATTGATTAAAAGAGTGAAAAATTTGCATTAACCTAGTTGACTACTGATAGCAAAATGGACCTAGAGTGGAGTAATATGTAATTGTTAAATAGTAATTATATTGATCTGTTTCTGTTGACATAGATCATTGACATATTTTTATATTGTAGAATATTAACATAATTTGTTGTTTAATCTCTGGACCTAGTTAGGTATGTGAATTATGTGAAACCTTACTCAAAGGATATGTCAGTTACATTGAAGTGAAAATATGAGTTGTCAATGCATGTCTTTGTTTTGTGGCATATTTTGGTCTTTTAAACCAGGAAAAAACAACTGGGTCTTAAGTCACTGTTAGTGAAAAAATTAATCTTACTTGTTTGTGAGCATATGTGAATTTGTTTTTTTTTGAAAAAAAGTTAAACTGATGATCTAACATTGTTATAAGGAATACATTCAGTTAACATTGATATATTTTTAAAAGAACATTTGAGATTATTTGTTAAAAAGTAATCCTTAAGGTCAGTTGTATAAATCAATAGAAATATCCATAGAATTGTAGTGCTAAACTGTGTAGCTCCTGTGTGGCTTGAGTATTTGTAAGTTGGGAATAAGAAATATGTTAGTGAAACAATAGGGACTTTTACTGATGATGTGGAAGGGAGGAAATATTTCTGTATTATGTTGTGTCATGAGAAGTTCACTAACTTATTTTTTAGGATACAGTCAAGCAATTACATATTATATTCATTTGTAATTGCTTTTAGTCATTGTATTCTGAAGAATAATTATTTTAGATCTTTTAATTATAGGCCTAGATTTTTTCTATACTTTTTTTCATAATGATTAATAATTAAATCACATATTTTAGGCCATATTCTATATAAATAAGCTAGTAAAATTTTCCTGATTGAGGTTATTATGCAAGGTTTAAAATCAGATATTTGGAAATTCAAACTCTATTTATTAAGATTAAGCTTGTGTGGTCAGATATAGTGGATAGTATTGAGGGCAGTTGTCACATTTAATTTTTAGAAATTTTGAACGGTGTGACAACTATTAAGTTTGATTGTAATGAGATATGCTTTATATTTTGGGCAGGTTTTTTTTAAAAATTATATCTGTCATTTTTTTCACGTAATTTATCCTACTTGAATCTGCTAAAATAGAAAACAGGTATAGGTTAATTATGGAGAAGATCTTATAGGACTATTGATTGTGAGAATGATTTCTGTGTGAGACGGAAAGTTGGAATAGAGGGGCAAAGAGGTACAAATGCAGCAAATTTCACCAATGTATGAGGTGCTGTGGAAATATTTCCTTAGTTCTCTTACTGATTAACTTCATATTTTGTGTTGTGCAATAATATCATTAAGGATGCATAGATGAATTTGCTACCATTCTTTAAGCACTGAACAACATATTTTAAAATGTTTTAGGCAGAAGTGCCGCCAACCTCAACAAGAAGCTTGGTGATACTGTACAGAAGATACAGAGGTTGAATATTAAAACTATGATTTTGGCCCTTAGTTACTGTGTCAAATAAAATAATACTCATTTAAGTAGGCTTTAGAATTAAAGTCTATAATCGGGCATTGTAATGGGAATAACAGTACTACTGTGTATTGCATTCTGTTTAGCATTCACAGCTTCGTTGTGCTAGTTTTACATTGGCAGATTCAGGTTGGGTCACTGTACTTTCTGAAAATTGTCAGGATGGTGAGATTTGATTTTTCTGCCATTTAGCTCTTGAGCACATAACAGCATTTTAAATTTTGCTATAGTCTGTTCTGATTTCCTATTTACTATTTTGAAATATTAATAATGATATGGACAGATCAGATTGTCTGAGGCTAACAAGATAATGTCTTTGTGTAATATATAGGTAAATATAACCCTAATTAGAAGTAATGCTTTCTCTTGTAGAACAATTAAGTAGCATTCACAGTTTTATCTCATTATACCTTCTTATAGAAGGAAATGTTAAAATACTTCCTCTTTGAATAGCATCAGAAAAAGTGCAGTGTTCCTTTCTTTTGCTGGAAATGAGGACTGGTTCTGTCAGAAATTCACAGATAATTATTTAAATATTTCAAATTTGCAAAGCCACATAAATCTGTTTCAGATATTCTGTGGCTCAAAATATCTTTCTTCAACTTCTTAATCAAGGAGGTATTTAAATATGTTGCTATTTTAACTTCATTGCCTCATGTTCTCTTTCCAATGAGTGATGTTTGATGCTGGTTTCATTCAGTTATAAAGGTGATATCTCCAGTATACTAAATTGTGTAGCTTAAGCAGTATAACTTGTCAAAAATATAAACTAGTCTGATATACTGAGAAAAATATTCAGTCATGCCACAAATATTAATTATTTGCTTCCTCTGGGCCAGGGACTGTTTTGGTGCTGACTTAAGGAAGAACTAGTATAACAACTGCCTTCTCTCATGGAGCTTATATTTTTGTGGCAAAGGCAAATGATCAGCAGATAACAAGATAAGTGTGTAGTAGTACTTTGCTTTCTTCACAGTACTATGTAGTATTAGGTGGGGTTTTTTTTTTTTCCCTTCCCTTTAGGTGGGAAGGCCAATATCCACAGAGTCATATTTTTTGCTTTTTGAGACAGGGTTTCACTCTGTCACCTAGGCTGGAGTGCATTGACTCAATCATAGCTTACCACAGTCTTGAACTCCTGGGCTCAAGCAGTACTCCCACTTCAGCCTCTCAAGTAGTTGGGACCACAAGTTTATGCCACCACGTGTGGCTAATTTTTAAAAATTTGTTTTCTGTAGAGATGCAGGTCTCAACTATGTTGCTTAGGCTGGAAGTGTAATGTTACGTACTTTTCTCAAAACGAGTCTGCACTGCTGTTGGAAGGAACAGAAGGTTGGGTGCTTAGGATGGTGGGCTGAAAATCTTCTAAGGAGATAACTTTGCAGTAGGGACTTGGACGAAGGCCTATTGGTGTATAAAACTAGTATGCAAAGTGCAGTGATTCATTGTGGTAATTATCTTCTAGTGAGCTTAAACGTCTTTCATTTTTAAAAATTTTGCCTGTTACAGAAATCAATTGAAAATTCACCTTTAAATCATTGTCTATACAGAAGCTTTATGTTCTGTTTTATCCTAAATACAAATACTTAAAGAGCAACAATCATTTTCTCATTTCAATGCAGTTTAGTTGCTTCTGGAATTCTAATCTTTGGGAGTAGTGTATCACCTAACCCGTGCTCCTTCATTATCCTTCCTGCAATAGACCACTAGGTGATTTAGGGAACCAAACTGTTGAATGAATCAGAATTCTAAAAGACTGCTTCGACAGACCCTAGATTACTTATTTGAGTTAGTAAACACAATATTCCTTTCTTGGCAGCAGCTAGTCTGAAATGCGTCAGACCAGCAGGCCACATTGGCAGTCTTTATGCTATTCCAGAGGGTGTGTGATTGAAAGTTATCTTTTTCTTTGCAGTATTGCTAAAATTTCAGTCATTTACGTATCTTTGTCATGATTTTTACTTATATATAGTCTGTTATGTGTATGTGTGTGCATATGTATATATTCTTTAAATATTTTAATTTTTAAAAATTTATTTAGTTATTATTATTATGAGATGGTGTCTCACTATGTTGCCCAGGTTGGAATGTAGTGGTGTAATCATGGCTTACTTCAGCCTTGACCTCCTTTGCTCAAGCAATCCTCCTGCCTCAGCCTCCCACGTGGCTGGAACTATAGGCATTTGTTACCACGCCTGGCTGATTTTTGTATTTTTTTTGTAGAGATAGGATCTTCTATGTTGTTCAGGCTGGTCTTGAACACGTGGCCTCAAGTAATCCTCCCACCTCAGGCTCCCAAAGTGCTAGATTACAGGCGTGAGCCACGGTACCTGACCTTTATAATTTGTAAATTAAACTTTATTTCTTCCTAAGTTATAATACTGATGTAACCACAGACTGGACACACTAGTTCTAGCATTCTAATCCATCTGTTAAAATTATGTTGCTTGTGCATTACCTAAAATTGCTGTGAGTACTGCAGGTATTGTGCTTACCCCTCATTGAGAAATACTAGTCTCTGCATTTTGCTATATGTAGTTGAATACTGCTGAAGGCTGCATTAACTCATTCAGATGACAGTTCTTCCCGTCTAATATATAACATCTTTGTTACTCTACTTAGCACCTTCCTGAATAGGGTGATGGCTGTATGCCCTACTGAAATGCCAAGTTGGTTGTTTGTATATGGAGATCTCTGTTAATGTTTGGGACAAGCCCTGGGAATAATTGTGTGAGCAAACTTAGTTTACTAAAGAACTGCATTACTAATTATGGATTTGTTGACACCAGTGAGCCAGGGGAAGAAGTTGTGGTTTTGGGCAAGGGGTTCCTTCTTACCTCCTCCAAACTTACAGGGTGAATTTGGCCATGTCTTTCAGTTAGACTGAAACTATCTTAATAAACAAAATCATAATAAAGGACCTCAAATAATTAATTTCCTTAATATATAACTTATATCAACATTAAAAGCATATTTTGAAAAGTCTTCAAAATTACCAGCTAACTACTCTGGGATGTAGTTGGCCTGATTGCCTGTATTTGGTTTAGAAGAACTGAAATGATTAGTAAACCTATGTGAGCAAGAAATTTAACCTTGGTCATAGAGGGCATCCAGTACTCCAAAAGAGAATTTCATTTTCATACCCTGTAAGCATCTCTTTATCTTCTATAGCAGTAGATATGTGACTGTTAAATAGGCATTCATGTGAAGCCATATATATATGTGTGTGTGTGTGTGTGTATATATATATATATATAAATATATATATATAATCTTTAAGAATAATTGTGAAAGAATAAGAATAATTTTATTCTGCTTTATCCTTTTCTTGGTTTTTATTATCTCTGTCATTTCACATTTTCATTTCTTTCCTTTTTATTTTCCCCTTTATATCTATCTTAAAGTAGAATATATACATGATTTCTGATATCATTCAAGAAGAAATTGGTTCTTATGGCAGAATATTCTTGTTGTAGAAGATGTCATATAAAGCAAGAAGCTCTGTAGCATTTGGAATTTGATCAGTAGGGTTAAAGAGGGCCTACTATTAGCCGTTATTCAGATTTTTAAAAGTTTGATTCTTACAATATTTTTGTTGTTCAGAGAAGTTTATTATAATGTATTGAAATACAGATCAGAGATTTACCTCAGAAGCAATTTACCCATTAGTATTTATCTTTGAAATAGAAATCTTTCCTTTAGTAATTATTTACAAATAAAATTTATTTTAGGCCAAATATATTTGCAAGAATTTTCACTACCTGTACATTACCCACACACCTTTAAATATTGTATCTGCCTACAGAACAAAAATCCACTGCTAATGTTTTGTGAATTCAATATTGATCTAAATTCTATAAAATCTTAATTTACCAAAAGAGATTTCTGTTTTTTGAAATTCTTTTTTTTTAATAAAGAGAAGGAATATAAGATGATCTGATATCAGAAGTTTAGTGAAATTGACCTCTAGGATATAATTTGAGTTTGTTACCCACAGTGCCCTATATCAAGGGCAGGCACATACATTATCAGTTCCAGCTAGACTAATGCATAAAAGCCAGTATCTATTTTAATTGCTCAGAGTCTGTGCCTGAAGTAATTATTAATATTTTGATTATCATCCTTGCCTATGTCCTTTACAATTAAATAGTACAAATACGTTTATAATTCTTTCAATAGCACTTTTGAAGTAAATAGAATTTCTCTGCTACAGAAAATAAAGATAATCAGAATGCTAATTTGTAAGTGTTTTAGTAAACAAAGTATATTTTGTACTTGAGTGGGACTGTCTGTAACCTGGAAAAAATGAAAAATAATCAAATCTAGAAATTAATTTGTAGTTGTATTTAGACATGACCACCAAGCAATGCAGATACTTCTTACAGTACCAATCTTTTTACATATATTGTCTGGATGCCATAGATCATGATTAAATATTTATTTTGTCTGGGTTGGGAAGACATCCTCATATACATGTTTATTTCTGTAAGTATGAATGAAGTTCATTCATTTATAAAACATTTTTTAAAAAAGGTCTGTTATGTTCCGAGAACTGTGTGATGGGGGACACTTGACCTACACCCTGTTGTCAGGGCATTTATAACATTGAGGGGGGAAAGGTACAAAGATTTACAAAATACCAAAAACATTCTAAGATGGAATAATGTTTAGCATAGCTGTCTCAGCCCTATAGAGAAGGTAATTTCTGAA
Source organism: Cacajao melanocephalus (assembly GCA_963573385.1). NCBI lineage: Eukaryota > Metazoa > Chordata > Mammalia > Primates > Pitheciidae > Cacajao > Cacajao melanocephalus. Next base: position 55,347 of record CAUYLG010036253.1, read on the forward strand.
GAGCAATTTAAACAAGGAGAAGGAATTTGCCAAATTCCAGGGGTGAGGAAGTGTGTGTTAAACCAAACGGAGTTAGCATGCAACAAGTTCCAGGAGCTCACAAATGTCTTGGCACCTGGCAAGAACCCTCAGCAACTCCCCTCCAGGGGAATACAAGAGGTGTAGCACTGAGAGAAGCAACAGGATAAAATGTGTCAGTTTGGTCAAAGGGAAAGGTTCAAGAAAGAGGGAGTCGTAAATCATGTTACAGGTCAAGTAAAGGCAAGGACAATACATAGTCTTTGGACTTGACTTTCCTGACAGTATTGATCACCTTTTCTGAGAGGTGAGATAATGGATGTGGAAGTCAGACTGATAAGGTTTCAGAAGTGAATGGGAAAGGACGAAGCAGAAAAACTGCATGGTAGATGACTCTTTGGATATTGGCCTGGGAAGGATGGATTAAGTGCATTAGGGAGAGGAGGATACATAGCCAGGGCTGGGTCCTTTTCTTCCTGCCATGTCACCCTCTGCATTTTGGAGTTACTTCAGCATATTTGGAAGCTAAGAGAAGGAACTGCTGAAAGACAGGGTGTGCATGCGTAGAGGAGGCAGAAGAAGAAAGAGGTCTTGAGAATGAATGAGTCAAGGTGGAGGCTTGTGGAAGCTTAACTGTGGGCAGGAGGAGTGAGAAACTGGTAGGCCAAGCAAGATACAGAAGGATAGGTAAAAGACACATGGGTAGGAAGGTAAGAAAAAGTTCATGCTTAAGGGCTACTGTTATGGCTATGAAATATTTGTGACATATAATATTACCCACTTGTGCTAGTGAACGTGGAGAAAGAGTAATGAAGTTTTAGAAAAGCTGCTCTGTGGAATGAGATAGGGAGCTTTCCAAGAACAGGGCTAGGTTGTCAGGCAATGGAAGGGCCTATGTGACCCTGGAGCATATAGAGGCAATGATGTGTGTTTGTGTGTGTTTCAGTATGTTCATGTATTGTATTCATATATGTGTTCACGTGTGTATTTGTATATTTTGTGCTCTAGAGGTAATCCAAATCCTGATGCAGTAATTGATAATTTACCAATATTTATGGAAATTCATCTGTTTTGCATCACTTCACTTATATTTTTTCTGTGCTTAAAAACATATGGTCTAGTGGGTCAGATATATAAGGAAATAAAACACTGTATAGGGCATAGGTGCAGAGATAATTCAGAGAAGGCAGTGTTAATATATGGTTGGATAGAGATGGGGGTAATGACATCTTGGTAGCTTTTTGGAGGAGGTGACATCTTAGCTGGCTTTAGAGGAAGAAAATAGTTGCAGGTGAGGCACTTGAAGATTCTGAAGAGAAGGACTAAAGAGATTGTTGACCATGCAGGTGGTCCATTCTCAAGGCATAAAGTCATTGAGTAATTCTTAATGCAGAGCAAAGATTCAGAAAGATAGACACAGCTTACAGTTTATGACTGGACCTTTGTTTTTTAATAGAAACTAGCATTAGGACCTGGAAACTTTTTTGAAAACAAAGGTATTTCTTGAACACTGGGATGAGTTGGTTCTTTTTTTTTTCTTTTCTTTTCTTTATTTTTTGAGATGGACTTACACTGTAGCCTGGGATGGAGCATAGCGGTGCAATCGCGCCTCACTGCAACATCCACTTTCTGGGTTCAGGCGATTCTCCTGCCTCAGCATCCTAAGGAGCTGGGATTACAGGCGCAAGCCACCACATTGAACTAATTTTTATATTTTTAGTAGAGACAGTGTTTCACCATGTTGGCCAGGATGGTCTTGATCTCTTGACCTCATGATCTGCCCACCTTGGCCTCCCAAAGTGCTGGGATTACAGGCCTGAGCCACCGCACCCGGCCTCCAGC
>CAUYLG010036254.1:0-37179 GCA_963573385.1 Cacajao melanocephalus
GTTCTGTTCCATTGGTCTATATCTCTGTTTTGGTACCAGCACCATGCTGTTTTGACTACCGTAGCCTTGTAGTATAATTTGAAGTCAGGTAGCCTGATGCCTTTAGCTTTGTTCTTTTTGCTTACAATTGACTTGGCTATGCAGGCTGTCTTTGGGTTCCATATGAAGTTTAAGGTGGTTTTTTCCAGTTCTGTGAAGAAGGTCACAGGTAGCTTGATGGGGATAGTGTTCAATCTATAAATTGCTTTGGGCAGTATCGCCATTTTCACAATGTTGATTCTTCCTAACCATGAGCATGGAATGTTTCTCCATCTGTTTGTGTCCTCCTTTATTTCCTTGAGCAGTGGTTTGTTGTTCTCTTTGAAGAGGTCTTTCACATCCTTTGTTAGTTGTATTCCTAGGTATTTTATTCTCTTTGTAGCAATTGTGAATGGCAGTTCGTTTTTGATTTGGCTCTCTTTAAGTCTGTTATTGGTGTATAGGAATGCTTGTGATTTCTGCACATTGATTTTGCATCCTGAGAGTTTGCTGAAGTTGCTTATCAGTTTTAGGAGGTTTTGGGTTGAGACGATGGGATCTTCTAAATATACAATCATGTTGTCTGCAAATAGAGACAATTTGACTTCCTCTTTTCCTAATTGAATACACTTTATTTCTTATTCTTGCCTGATTGCTCTGGCTAGAACTTCCAATACTATACTGAATAGTAATGGTAAGAGAGGGCATCCTTGTCTAGTGCCAGATTTCAAAGGGAATCCTTCCAGTTTTTGCCCATTCAGTATGATATTGGCTGTGAGTTTGTCATTAATAGCTTTTATTATTTTGAGATATGTTCCATCGATACCTAGTTTATTGAGAGTTTTTAGCATAAAAGGCTGCTGAATTTTGTTAAAGGCCTTCTCTGCATCTATTGAGATAATCATGTGGTTTTTGTCTTTGGTTCTGTTTATGTGGTGGATTACTTTTATAGACTTGCGTATGTTGAACCAGCCTTGCATCCCCGGGATGAAGCCTACTCGATCATGGTGGATAAGCTTTCTGATGTGCTGTTGCAATCGGTTTGCCAGTATTTTATTGAAGATTTTTGCATCTATGTTCATCATGGATATTGGCCTGAAGTTTATTTTTCTTGTTGAGTCTCTGCCAGGTTTTGGTATCAGGATGATGTTGGTCTCGTAAAATGATTTGGGAAGGATTCTCTCTTTTTGGATTGTTTGGAATAGTTTCAGAAGGAATGATACCAGCTCTTCTTTGTATGTCTGGTAGAATTCGGCTGTGAACCCATCTGGACCTGGGCTCTTTTTGGGTGGTAGGCTATTAATTGCTGCCTCAACTTCAGCCCTTGTTATTAGTCTATTCAGGGTTTTGACTTATTCCTGGTTTAGGCTTGGGAGGGTGCAAGTGTCCAGAAATTTATCCATTTCTTCCAGGTTTACTAGTTTATGTGCATAGAGTTGTTTGTAGTAATCTCTGATTGTAGTTTGTATTTCTGTGGAATCTGTGGCGATATCCCCTTTATCGTTCTTTGTTGCATCTATTTGATTCTTCTCTCTTTTCTTTTTTATTAATCTGGCTAGTGGTCTGTCTATTTTATTGATCTTTTTGAAAAACCAGCTCCTGGACTTATTAATTTTTTGAAGGGTTTTTTGTGTGTGTGTGTGTCTACCTCCTTCAGTTCTGCTCTGATCTTAGTTATTTCCTGTCTTCTGCTAGGTTTTGAGTTTTTTTTATCTTGCTCCTCTAGCTCTTTCAATTTTGATGATAGGGTGTGGATTTTAGATCTTACCTTGCTTCTCATATGGGCATTTACTGTTATAAATTTTCCTCTAGACACTGCTTTAAATGTGTCCCAGAGGTTCTGATATGTTGTGTCTTTGTTCTCGTTGGTTTTGAAGAACATCTTTATTTCTGCCTTCATTTCATTGTTTATCCAGTCAACATTCAAGAGCCAGTTGTTCAGTTTCCATGAAGTTTTGCAGTTCTGAGTTAGTTTCTTAATCCTGAGTTCTAATTTGATTGCCCTGTGGTCTGAGAGACTGTTTGTTATGATTTCCATTCTTTTGCATTTGCTGAGGAGTGATTTACTTCCAATTATGTGGTCAATTTTAGAGTAGGTGTGACGTGGTGTTGAGAAGAATGTATATTCTGTGGATTTAGGGTGGAGAGTTCTGTAGATGTCTATTAGGTCCACTTGGTCCAGATCTGAGTTCAAGTCCTGTATATATAGATATTTTCTGTCCTGTTTTTTTGTCTAATATTGACAGTGGAGTGTTAAAGTCTTCCAATGTTATTGTGTGGGAGCCTAAGTGTCTTTGTAGGTCATTAAGAACTTGCTTTGTGTATCTGGGTGCTCCTGTGTTAGGTGCATATATATTTAGGATCATTAGCTCTTCTTGTTGCATTGATCCTTTTACCATTATGTAGTGCCTTTCTTTGTCTCTTTTGATCTTTGTTGGTTTAAAGTCTATTTTATCAGAGACTAGGATTGCAACTCCTGCTTTTTTTTTTTCTCTCCATTTGCTTGATAAATCTTCCTCCATTGCTTTATTTTGAGCCTATGTGTATCCCTGCATGTGAGATGGGTTTCCTGGGTACAGCACACCAATGAGTTTTGACTTTTTATCCAATTTGCCAGTCTGTGTCTTTTGATTGGGGCATTTAGCCCATTTACATTTAAGGTTAATATTGTTATTGTGAATTTGATCCTGCCATTTTGATGTTAACTGGCTGTTTTGTCCATTAGTTAATACAGTTTCTTCATTGTGTCGATGTTCTTTACCATTTGGTACATTTTTGGAGTGGCTGGTACTGGCGGTCCTTTCCTTGTTTAGAGCTTCTTTTAGGAGCTCTTGTAAGGCAGGCCTGGTTTTGAGGAAATCTCTGAGCAATTTCTTGTTCATAAAGGATTTTATTTCTCCTTCACTTATGAAGCTTAGTTTGGCTGGATATGAGATTCTAGGTCGAAAGTTCTTTTCTTTAAGGATGTTGAATATTGGACCCCACTCTCTTCTGGCTTGTAGGGTTTCTGCCAAGAGATCCACAATGAGTCTGATGGGCTTCCCTTTGTGGGTGACCTGACCTTTCTCTCTGGCTGCCCTTAGTATTTTTCCTTCATTTCAACCCTGGTGAATCTGACAATCATGTGCCTTGTCATTGCTCTTCTTGAGGAATATCTTTGTGGTGTTCTCTGTATTTCCTGGACTTGAATGCTGGCCTGTCTTGCTAGGTTGGGGAAGTTCTCCTGGATAATATCCTGAAGAATGTTTTCCAGCTTGGATTCGTTCTCTCTGTCACATTCAGATACACCTGTCAAATGTAGATTAGGTCTTTTCACATAATCCCATATTTCTTGGAGGTTTTGTTCATTTCTTTTTACTCTTTTCTCTAATCTTGCCTTCTCGTTTTATTTCATTGAGTTGATCTTCGACCTCTGATATCCTTTCTTCTGCTTGGTCAATTGGGCTATTGAAACTTGTGTATGCTTCAGAAAGCTCTAGTGTTGTGTTTTTCAGCTCCATCAATTCATTTATATTCTTCTCTAAACTGTTTATTCTCATTAGCTTTCATCAAAACTTTTTTCAACATTCTTAGTTTTTTTTGCATTGGGTTAGAACATGTTCTTTTAGCTCAGAGAAGTTTCTTATCAGCCACTTTCTGAAGCCTGTTTCAGTCAACTCATCAGACTCATTCTCCATCCAGCCTTCTTCCCTTGCTGATGAGGAGCTGTGATCCCTTGGAGGAGAAGAGGCATTCTGCTTTTGGATGTTTTCTTCGTTTTTGCAGTGGTTTCTTCCTATCTTTGTGGATTTATTTACTGTGGTCTTTGTAGTTGGCGACTTTCGGATGGGGTCTGTGAGTGGACGTCCTTTTTGTTGATGAAGTTATTTCTTTCTGTTTTTTAGTTTTCCTTCTAACAGACAGGCTCCTTTGCTGTAGGACCACTGAGGTCCTCTCCAGGCCCTGCTTGCCTGGGGATTACCTGCGGCACCTGCAGAACAGTAAGGGTTGCTGCTGGTTTCTTCTTCTCTTATCTTTGTCCCAGAAGGATACCTGACAGATGTCAGCCTGAGCTCTCCTTTATGAGGTGTCTCTTTGGATATGTGGGGGTAGGGAAACTGCTTGAGGAGACAGTGTGTCCCTTATAGGAGCTCAAGTGCTGAGCTGTGAGCTCCGTTGTTCCACTCAGAGCTGCTGGACAGGTATGTTTAAGTCTGCTGCAGCAGAACTCATAACCACCTTTTTTCCCCCAGTGCTCTGTCCTGGGAAGGTAGGGCTTTATTTATAAGTTCCTGACATGCTGCTGCCTTTTTTCAGCGATGCTCAGCCCAGTGAGGAGGTAGCCTAGTCATAATCTGCCAGCAGAGGCATTGCTGAGCTGTCATGGGCTCTGCCCAGCTGCTGTGTGAACTTCCTTGCAGTTTTGTTTACAGAGGTATAGTTAGAACTACCTCGGTAATGGCAGCCTGCCTCAGTAATGGTGGATTGCTTCAGCAATGGTGGATTGCCTTGGTGAAGGGGGACTGCCTCGGTAAAGGTGGACTGCCTCAGTAATGGTGGACTGCCTCGGTAGTGGTGGACTGCCTTGGTAATGACAGACACCCTTCCCCACCCAGAGCTGGACCATCCCAGGTCCAGCTGTGCTTGCTGTGAAACTCTCAATCCAGAGCATTTCAGATTGCTGGCCTTTGTGGGGGTAGGACCCACTGAGCTAGATCACCTGGCTCCCTGTTTCAGCCCCCTTTTTTTCAGTTGAATGGGCAACTCTGTCTCCCAGGCATTCAAGGTGCCAGTTGAAACGGCCGCCCAGCTTTGTGTGAGTTTTTGTGCGGATACCCACTGCACCAACTGAAACAGCCCTGCTGGACACTCATGGCACTTTTCCACCTGGGAATCTCCTGGTCTGTGGGCAGTAAAAACTCATTTGGAAATGCAGTGATTACTCACCCTCTGTGTTCTCACTGCGAACTGCACTCCAGAGCTGTTCCTATTTGGCCATCTTGGATTGTCTCCCTAGTTTATACTTTAAGACATACAACATACCAGGATGAAATTTTGTGACATAAGTAACTGAAAGGGATACGAAATAATTGTAAATCAGCATTTTTTGTGTGTTATTGAGATTAATCTGATATAAATTCAAATATAGTGTTATAACTTTAAGATGTTAAATGAATCCTCATAGTAACTATAAACACAATAGCTGTAGAATATGCACAATGGAAATGAGAAGGGAATCAAAGCATGTTACTACAGAAAAATCAACTAAATACAAAGAAAGGCAGTAAGGGAGAAATAAGGGACAAATAGAGCTATAAGACATACAGGAAAATAATGGCAATATTAACTCCCTCCCTATTTATAATTATTTTAAATGTAAATGAATTAAACTCCTCAATCAAAAAAAACAAACACAAAAAAAAAAAACGATTCCAGAAAACTCTAAAGGAGGGAACACTTCCACATGTATTCAATAAGACCAGCATTACCCTGATCCAAAGCCAGGCAAACACACTACTAGAAAAGAAAACTGTAGACCAATATTTATTATGAACAATGAAACAAAAATCGTCAACAAAATATCAGCAAACAGAATCCAACAGTACAGGATTATGCACCTTGACCAAGTGGGTTTTATTCCTGGAATGCAAGGATAACTCAATACACAAAAATGAATCAATGCAATACAGCACATTCACAGAACAATAGAGAAAAGCACATGACCATCTCAATTGATGCATAAAAAATACTCAACAAAATTTAACATTATTTTATGATTAAAAACACTCAAAAAATTAGACATAAAAGGAATCTACTGCAAAACAATAAAAGCTTTATGGAAAAAATCAGATCATATTTAATGGTGAAACACTGAAAGTTTTCCTCTAAGATCAGAAAAAAGACAAGGACCTCAAATAGCCGAAACAGTCTTGAAAAAGAAGTACAAAGTTGGAAGACACACATTTCCTGATTTAAAAACTTACTACAAAACTACAATAATCAAAACAGTGTAATACTGGCATAAAGACAAACATAAAAACCAATGGAACAGAACAGACAGCCCAGAAATAAACCCTCACTTTATGGTGTAATAATTTTCAACAAGGGTGCCAACCCTACTCAATAGAAAAAGGACAGTCTTTTCAACAAATGGTTCTGGGAAAACCAGCTATTTACATGGAAGAGAATGAAGTTAAACCCTTATCTAACACCATATACAAAAAGATTAAGTCAAAATAGATAAAAGACCCAAACAAAAAACACTGAACTATAAAATCTTAGAAGAAAACACAGAGCAGAACTTTATGACGTTGGTTTTGGCATTTTGGGGATATGACATTAAAGGTATAGGAAAGAAAATTTAAACATAGACAAATTAGGTTTTGTCAAAATTAAACACTTTTGTGTGTTAAAGAACACCACTAACAGAGTGAAAAGGAAATCTATTGAATGGAGGAAACTACTTGAAAATCATACATCTTATATGAGACTCATATTCAGAATATATAAAGAACTCCCAAAACTCAAAACAAAAATCTCAAAAGTGGGCAAAATATTTGAATAGACATATCTCCCAAGAAGATATACAAATGCCCAATAAGCACATGAAAAGATTCTTATTATCACTAATGAAGAAAATGCAAATCAAAATCACAATGAGATACCACCCAATACCCATTAGAATGGCTACTACCAAAACAAAACAAGCATAACAGAAAATAACAAATGTTGGCAAGGATGTGAAAAAATTAGAACCCTTGCGAATGTTGGTGGGGATGTAAATGGTAAAATCGCTGTGGAGAACAGTATAATAATTCCATAAAAAAATAAAAATAGAATTAATGTATAATGCAGAAATTATACTTCTGGGGATATACCCAAAGGAAGTGAAAGCAGGGTCTGGAGAAGGCATCTGTATATCGCTGTTAGCAGCAGCATCACTCACCATAGCCAAGAGGTGGAAGCAACCCATGTATCCATTGATAGATGAATGAATTTTTTTTTAATGTAGTCTGCATATACAATGGAATATATTCTGCCTTAAATAGGAAAGAAATTCTGATGTATGCTACAGAGTGAAGGAACCTTGAGGACATGATGCTAAGTGAAATAAGCCAGTCATAAAAAAAGACAAATAGTGTAGGATTTCATTTATAAGATGTCCCTATGGTTGTCAAAATCATAGAGATACAAAGTATAGTAGTGGTGGCTTCCAGGGACTAGGGAGAGGGATAAATGAGAAGTTAATTTTTAATGAGTTCAGAATTTCAGATTGAGATGATAACAAAGTTCTGGAGATGGATAATGATGCTGGTTTGTGAATGTACCTGATGTCACTAACTGTACACTTAAAAATGATTAAAATAGTGAATTTTATGTCATGTATTTTTGCCATAGTTTTTTAGAACTTTTGTCAAAAAAAATGAGTTAAAAAACATCAGAGACACTGTACAGTCCTAATCCAACCCATGCACTTCCACGTTGCTGCCTTTAGTTTAGCACTTGCAAGTGAGAAGGAGCACGGGGGGAAGAGAGAGAGAAAGGCTATGTGGAGGGGCAGAATTATTCCCACTCACCAGAGACATACTTTGACACTTTGTGCCAGCCACTGAGTTTAACATTTTATCTTACTTTCATTCAGTCTCCTCTACGAGTTATTCTCATTCCTATTTCACAAAGAGGCAAATTGAGTTTTGCAAATTTCAAGTAATTCACCTAAGGTTACATAACTCATGTGTCAGAGCAGAGATTTAATCACGAGTGAGCCTGGCTGTCCTGTATCTCAGTGCCTGGGAAGGAGCTGGCGTAGCAGAGGGGCATCCTGCATAGCTCTAGCTCAAAGATGATCAACAACCTGTAGGGTGAGCCAGAGTCGTCTGCAGTGAGAACCTTCCGGGCAAGAGAATCATGTCACATTATATAGGAAGGAAGGGCCAGGAAGCACCAAAGCAGGATCTATCAAAAAAGGGCTTTCAGTCTAAAATTCTATGACTCTCCTTGTTATCTGAGCAGAATAGACTAAAAAGCACAATTCCATCCTTTGTGTTCAATTCATGAATTGATGCTGTCAGCCATTTATACATTTGATTATCTATTCTTCTTTCAAACATTTATTTACTTGTTTGTTATGCTTCAAACATCATTCAACAAATCCCACACAGATCTGTCCTATGGTCAAGCACTAGGAATACAAAAATAAAAATGAATCAGCCCTACTGCTAGCTTGGTCCAAGCCACCATTATCTCTTGTTCCCATTGGTTCTGGATCCCATAGGGATGTGGAGGTCCCCATCTCTTCAGAGCTACCCACTGGGATTGTAAGGAAATAAAAGGAGATTATTTGTATTAATTATAATTAAGATGGTTGTCACAACTAATTCAAAACAACCCTTTAAACCCATATCAACTAGATAGTTTTATCCCCAAAAAAACCTTTTGAAAGCTCATGAAATAGGGTTTTATCTGCATTTTACAGAGAAGTAAACTGGGAATGCAAGAGACAGACAGGCCGTGGTACCAAGTGTGACTCTGACTGTGGAGGGATGTAGGGACAGGAAGCCATAGCCCAAAAGAAGAGCAGGAGATGGTTCCAGAGGGCCAGGGAAATTGCCAGGAAGGTAAGTGGGGACTGCCAGAGCCCTGAGGTGAAGAGACACATTCCAGGCAGAGGGTACAGCATGTGCAAAGGCATGGGGGCCTGAGGGAGCATGCCTGGCCTGTTTGAGAACTTGTCAGTGGTTAGGTGTGATAAAAGCTGGAGGGGTATGAGAAGCGGAAAGGCTGCAGTGGACTGGAACCTGGAGAACCACTTCTGAAATGACTTGCTAAGAGTTTTCCCACATCAGTGAAAAATCTCCAGAGGATTTCAAACAGGTGAAGGATGAAATCAGACATGAAACAGAGGAGGGTAGTACCTTTGCAGCCTTTCAGTCATTTCCCAGGGAAAACACCATCCGGGCTTGTAATAGAATTCTCCATAGGGCCCACCTTTTCTCTGGATGATCCAGAGGGCTGCAGGGAGGCATCAGGAAGCTCATTTGCACCCTCAGCAAGTGGCCCAATAATTTGCTCTTCTCTGTAAATAAGGCCTCCTATGGACATTAGCAGGAGACACCATGGCCTTGGAGAAGTTGGTTTGGGAAACTGTCCACCCAAGGGGAATATTATTGCTTCCCTTGAGAGAGAGCAAATGTGTACTTTCTCTCAAGTTTTTCTCACTTTTTTTCCCTAGAATATAATTCAAATATATAGCAAACAAGTGGTTAAAAGAACAAATTGTTCCAAAATGATGAGGCAGAAAAATAGCTCTTGAATAAGACATTTCAAGCACAGTGTCTGAAACTAAACTCTTGATTTTCTCACCAGAAACACTGCTCCCTTGGTCTTTTCCACCTCAGTGAATGATTCCAGAAACCCTGGAGTCATTCTCGAGTCCTCTCTTTCCCTCCCATCTGACATTCAGTCCATTAGCAAGTGCTATCAGCCAACTGCACCTTCCAAATATAAGCAGAATCTGACCTTTCCTCCACCTTCTCTGCTACTTCAATGGTTCAAGTCATTCTCTCTTCCTTGAAAAAGTGATACCCCACTCCACTAATCTTCACGCACTACTACAGACCATTCTGCACACAGCCGTCAAAGAGGCAGTTTTAAAAATATAAAACAGATGTGTTGCTATGTTGCTTTCTTTTACTTACAGGGAATAAGATCCAAGCTCCACACGGCAGCACACGAGATCTACAAGATATGGCCCCTGTCTACTCCTCCAGATTAATCTCTTGCCACACTCCCCGGCTCTTACAGTCAGCGTTGCCGACCTCCTGGCTCTTCCTCACACACAGAAGCCTGCTTCTCTGTCCAGAAAGTTTTCTTCCAGAGCTTCCTTGGGCTCATTCCCCTGATTCCTTCAGGTTTCAGTGTTAGCTTCTCAAAGACAGGTCTTCTCTAACCACCCTTTTTCAAATAAAACCCACTGCTTTCCATCATTCTATTGCTTGACTCTGTGTCTTTATTGCAGCTATCTATCTGAAATTATCTACTTGCCTATTGGCTGGCCTGTGTCCACCACTAGAAGGTAAAACCTATAAGGGCAGAGATTCTGACTATCTTGGTCAGATGCCTAGAACATTGCTGTGCACACAGGAAGTAGATACATCATTTTAAATGAACAAATGTATGTTTCATGTCCCTCCCCAGTTCTCAGTCCTACTCCTCAGAGGAAACAAATTTTAATTATTTCAGTTATTTTTTGGTATTTACATCCATATCCCAGTAAGCTTATACTTCCATTTTATTGTTATTTACTTATTTAATTGAAAAATAAAATTGTATGTATAATATACATTATGTTTTGATAGATGCATACATTGTGGAATGGCTAAATCAGGCTAATTAACATGTTTATTACCTCGCATTCTTACCATTTTTTTGTGGTGAGAACATTTGAAATTTACTCTCTTAGCAATTTCCAGGTATACAATATCTTATTCTTAGCTATAGTCACCATGTTGTAAAATAGATCTCCTGAATTTATTCCTCCTGTCTAACTGAAATTTTTTATCCATTGATCAACAACTTGCCGATACTCACAATGCATTTGTTATAGACATTAATTATTTACCATGCAATGTGCTAAAAGAAGATTAGCTCATTGGCACTTCCACTTCCACCTTTCTTTTCCTCATCATCTCAGAATACTTATGTCATTATCTTTCAATGAGTAAATAGCATTATTACGACTATTACATTTACCTGCTGCAGAGCCAAGTAGTGTGCTATGGTTTTACTTTCTTTCTTGTACAACTTTATGATGTCCCTACGGTTTCTAATTATCTCTGTTTTATGCTTGCAATTTCTTGTAAGCAGTAAGCCTATATTTTTTTAAGCACCATCCAATTAGGTATTCTAATAAGCCCCCCTTTTTCAAGGATCCCACCCTCTGGGAAGCAGACAGAGTTCTCAGTTTCTGCTTCTCTCTAGCCTTGTCCTTTTCTAGCCTTGGATGTAGATGACACCCTGGTACTTCCTATAATTCCCTTCCAGGGTTGGACTCATTGTTTTCTAAACCCCATGTCTTCCTTATTTTGTGTCTGTTTTCTGTGGTTCTGAATCCAGTGGTCTCTGTAGGGGTTCCCATCTCTCTCCTGAATCCTGTGGAAAATATTGGTGTGTTGGAAACTTAATTTCTATTAATTGTAATAATACATTTCATTTTTAACCAATTCAAAATAATCCTATGAAGTAGATTCTTATCCCCATTGTATAAAGAAGTAAACTGAGATGCAAAGCAGATAAGGAACTTGCCCCATGTCACACATCTAGGAAGTAGGAAAGCTGAGATTTGACCACCCCAGGACTACCAAGCCTCAAAGTTTGAGGAGCTTCCATCTACTGAGATCTTACCACAAACCAGGCACTGTGCTGAGCTCTTCACATTACATGTCATCCTCACTACATCCATCCAGAAAGTGTTGACATGAAAGCTCTTGTCAAATATTGAAGGGCTGTCACAGAAAATATAAAATTAAACTTACTAAGAAAACTACGGAGAGCATAAGTTGGATCAGTAAGAAAAAGTTATAAGGAGACAAATGTTGGCTCCAAATAAGGATAGCGTTTCTAACCATCTGAGCTGTCCCAGAATGGATTGAGTCACTTTGTAAGCTAGTCAACTCTCCATCTCTAGAGATATACCAGAGGAATCTATGTGTTTAAAGAGACTGCAAATCTTCATTTTGTGAGCTGGTAAGCCAGGGAGGAGAAAAGAAGTAACAGATTGCTATGGTTTTGAATGTTTTCTGCTCTCCAAAATTTATGTTGAAACTTAACCTCCAATGCAACAGCATCGGGAGGTGTGGCCTTTAGGAAGTGATGGCGTCAGGAAGGCAAACAGCCCTCATGGATGAGATCAGACACCCTGATGAAAGAGCCTGATACACGGAGTTTGCCCTTTTCACCCCTTCCGTCTCTTCTGCCTCGTAAGGACACAGCATTCCTCCCTCCGGAGAATGCACCATCAAGGGGCCATCTTGGAAGCAGAGAGCAGCCCTCACCAGTTGACTGAACCTGCCAGCAACTTAATCATGAACTTCCCAGATGCCAGAAATTACCCAGTCTGTGGTATTTTGTAACAGCTGTGCAAACGAACTAAGACACAGGCTGAACTCTTACTATGGTAAGAGCTATAGCCCAGACACAGTTCTTTGTATACAGGATCTCATGGAAAAATATAATGATGGTATTCTTGTTTATTTGAGCAGTGAGAAAATTAAGCCTAGAAACATCAAGTTATTAACCCAAGATCACACAGCTAATGTTCCATTTCAAGTCCAAATCTGTCTGACCCCAAATCCCATGAGGTAACTCATACTGGATATGAAATCTATAATCCTTTCGGCACCAAGATTTCCTTTGAGATTCCTCTCACAGACCTCTTCAAAAGATCTTGTCTATTCAATTCATGGCTCTGTTAAGCATTAGTTGCTAATCAAAGGCTTCTTTCCCTGTCAACCAGAGGGAAAGAGCTGACAGAATTCCATGCCACGGCAAGAGCAAATAAACCCTTCTGATAACCTCTTCAGACTTAAAACTGATGTTTGCTACCTTTCAAAACAGCTCCCAAATCCTCATAACTACCTTCCAGGATCACTCCTGAATTAAGAACCCTAAAGTAAGAATAATTTGTGCAGTTTTAATTGACGTTATTGTTTAGCAAGAAGCATTATTTTTGGCTGAACGTTTTTAGTTGTTCAGTGAGCTCCTCTTTTCCTGCCTCCCCTTTCCTTGATATAACGTAAATCTTGAACTTCATTCAAGATCTAATTAAAAACGAATCTCCTCCCGGACATTTTCTGCTTTGGAATTTCCACAGCACTTTCATTAGAGCAATACTCTCAAACTACTCTCTAATAACATTCCATGTTTTGCCTTCCCTTGTCTCTCTGCAAAATCTTATCCTATAGACTCCTGTGGAAAGGTTTCAAACCTCAAACTTGGAACCATGTATTAATCAGGACCCTCTCAACTGCCAGTGATAGAAAACAACTCAACCTGGCTTAAACAGAGAAGGGAATGTATTGGCTGAGTAACAGAATTGTCCATGTGTAGTGAGGCATCAGACATGGGTCAGTCCAGGTGTCTGGGTTGACAGTGGCATCAAGACTTGATCTCTTGTTCTCTCTCTCTCTCTCTCTCTTTTTCTCACTTCCCACCCCCCAGTAGAATGACCAATGGCTCTGGTTTGCCTTAATAAGGAGATTCCTGAGATGTGGGACTCTCAGTGCTAAAACTGAGAAAGTACAGGAAAACCAGAGCAAGTCGGTCACCCTACCCTCCACCTTTTCTTTGTCTTTTCCTCTGTGCTGGTACCATCTCTAGCCAAATTCTCTCTGTGTGGTATGACATTTCAAGGCTTGTAGTATCCTTGCAACTCACAATTCCAGTGGAGAAAAAAGTTCTCCTTTACAACGGTGACAAAAAGAATCTCAGAACTGTCTTATTGACCTGGCTTGGATCACAGGGCAACCTCTAAACAGATTCCTAGGGCTAGCTGAAATGCAAGATACTGATGGACTGTATGTGAGGCATGTGCTCATCTCCAGGGCCAAGTTTTAGAACGAACCACACCAAAATCAACAAACCTGAGGATGAAGAAGAGATGGGTCCTCAGAGGAAAATCAAGTTGCTAATATTAGAGGGAAAGATAATAAATTACAGACAAACAAAAACAATGCCCACTACAAGAAGTGGCAGGGCAGACCTGTGGGTCTTGGTGTCACACAGACTTGAGTTCAAATCCCAAATATATAATTTCTAGGCTGGGTAACCCCACTGAGCCATCAGAGGATAATGAACAGGTCTTAGGGCTGTTGAGAGGGTTAGAAGCTGAAGGTGTTGGAGATAACCAGCAAGGAGCAGGTGTTCAGTCCATATTCTGCTTGCCATACTTTCTCGGAAAGAAACAGCTTTAACCAGCCATTCCCAGTGGCAGAACCCAAGGGCATCTTTTATAATGTGTAACTGAATGGGAAATACTTTCTCTGTCTTAAAGCAAGTGTGATTCTGGAGTTATTTTGAAAGCATTAGTATTCAACACTTCTATTCACTCTGAGATCCTGGGGCTAAAATGAATAATCTCATTTTTAAAAGAAACAGGGATAGAATATGAGAACGTCAATTTTGCTGAAAAGTGTTTTACTTTCCTCAAGATACTTAATCAGACCAGTCCACTATAGATTCTGAACTGATTGGCTGTTTGCACAACGTTTTCAATCTCAAAATCTGAGAAAATTTCCTAGAGCTAGCCACATGAACGCTTTATGAGAATATTTGTAAAGAATAGAGATTAAATATCCAATTCTTTCTACAACCCACGTTATACTTGGAGTTTAAGTTCTTACGGAGGCATAAGAAATACTCTATCATCTGTCAAATCATAGAATTTTTAGAAGGTCTTTAGACATTCATCCTTCACTTTACAATTAGGGAAACCAAGGCCTATTTAGCTACAAGTACCTCAAATGCATCACAATAATTTACTCTCTAAGGCCTTCTCATGTGCTGTTTCTTATGCTTCAGATGCTCATGATTCCCTCTCCTCCATACCTCTATAATTCATTCTGCTCCTTCACAGTGTAACTAAAGGCCACCACCCCTGGGAATCTTTTCCTGATACCTCCCACCCCAAGATAGACAAGATGGCCATTTTTGTGCATTCTGCATCACAGTATCATGGATTTTCCTGCCTCCCTCTGCCAATCCTCCCCACCTGACAACCATCTCCTTCCTCCTTGCTCAGTTCCTTGGGGTAAGAGGCAATGTCTTGCTGAGTTCTTAATAGGTGACATAGTGGTTAGGACACAAGCATCTGTCATTGTTGTCAAAAAAAACAATCTGCCAACCTGGCTGAATCCATTTTGTAGGCTTAGGGCAAATTTTAGTATTCCCATTGTGCAGGGAAATTTTGGATCAAATTAGCAAGGAGTTAACTGGGCTCAGCTACAAAAGTGGGATATGGCACTTTGCGGTTATCTAAAGTACACCATCTGCCTTCTGGGTACATACCACAGGGCCTGGAAAAGGATATTGAACACATCTATTACTTACAGTGTAAGAGGAATGAGTAGTCAATAAGAAAAAGAGGAAACAGTGACAAGAAAAAGACAAAAAAGGGTTCAGAGAAGGGCAGGTTGCCTTTGCTGCTGTATGGTTTCAACAGACAGTGAAGAAAGTGGGCACCTAGGTGGAGAGGACAGTGTGAGCAAAGGGGAATCAGTGACCCTCCCACCAAAAAAAGGCAAAAGGAGGACAGGACACCAACAAGGGAGGCTTGTAAAGAGCGCAATGCATAAAGTGAATGCAGAAGAGAAAAAAGGGGAAGATGGGACTCACATCATAATACCAAGGCGGACCGCAAGGTACCACTGTACAGACCTGGCTAACAACAGTCTCAGATGGAATACCAGTGACTGTGAAGCTGGGGAGCATTACATTCCCCTGACCTTATGTATTCCTCTAGACCTTCTCCGTGAAGCTGACTGGTTATGCTTCTGTCTCTACGGCACTGTGCAGGCACATGGGATGTTGAAAAGCATGTGGTATTGGATGCGGCAGAAATCTCTGCACGACCAATGGCCAGCTGTGTGGATATAGGCTTGGATACAGGACCCTCCCTGTCCTAATCCATGAAAGTGATGCTCATCTCATTGGATTATTCTGGAATGTAAATTAAATTACACATAGGAGAATCCCTGGATTATGGCAGCTTGTGCAGGGCTGAGTTCACCCTTCCCCTGAGCATCCCCCGCACAGTTACCCAAGGTAAAACCCATGTTCAAGTAACCTCTGCCTCCCCAGGACCTATGCCAGCACTGAGTTCATAAGTCTTCATTGGATGTATAGTTGAAGGAGTGAGTGAATAAGTAAATTAATTAGTTAACTAGGTTAGCTAATGGGTAAATGGAGAAATAGATAATTAATGAATAAATTATTCTCTCATGGTGAAGAAGAAAAATTGGGTGAGCAATGGAGCCTACATGCAACACATGCAACCTCCTGACATCAGAAAACTCCAAATCAATTTGAGCCCCCATCCAAATAGCCAAACAAGTTGGTTGTGAAAATATGGTATAGACACAGAATTAACTTTGTTCTCAGTAATTACAGATGCCATCCATTGACCTCCTGTGGGCATGCTGGATGTAACGTAAGGCATTTTGCCCACATTATCCTGTGCAATCATTTCTCAGAATAAATGTTATCCTCATTTTACAGATGGGGAAACTCTAAAAAGTCAAATCACTTGCTCAAGGAGGCAGGCAAATTGTGGACCTAAGATTTAAACTCATATTTAACTGTTCCTAAGGCAAGATGTCTTTTCCTTGTCATCTGGGATATATTAATTCTAGTAATCTGGACCTGTAGTTGATAGATGATAAATGGATAGATAGATAGATAGATAGACTAATTGACTGATTGATAATAGATGGCAAGATTATAGAGATAGGTAGGTAGATAGATGATAGATTGATTGATTGATTGATAATAGATGGAGAGATTATAGAGTTAGGTAGACAGATGATAGATAAATAGATAGATAGATAGATGATAGAGATTAGATAAACAAAGATTAGATGATAGAGATAGATAGAGAGATAGATAGATAGATGATAGATAGATAGATAGACAGACAGACAGATAGATAGATAGATAGATAGATAGATAGATAGATAGATAACACTAAGTGAAATCCTTGGGAAAAGTGCATTTCTTTTCTTGATTTTAGAACCTGGAGTCATGACTGACGGCAACTCAGCAGTGATAGTGAACTACACTTCTCTTTTCTGCCCTTTGGGAAGTGGCATTCTTCATTGTGGTTTTCCAGTCTTACAGTACAGCTGAAATTGGTAAACAAGTGTTACTCTCATGCACATCCACCCATTCATGAACTCTGGTTTGCCACTGAACAGGGCACTTGGCTGGAGCCTACATCTGAGGGCACTTTGGGCCTTTCTCCGTCTTTATCTGCCTTCTTGTTTCCTCTAGAGAAAAACAAGGTGAGCAATCTGGATAGAAACAGGACCCTTTGTCCCTTCCTCTGAGTGACAAGAGAAACACTGCTCATCCTCCTAGGAAGAAGGAAAGGTTAGGCCTTGCCTTGTGTCTTGTGTCTGTCCTAAGCATTAAACATGGACTCTACAAAGATGGCAGGATCCCTCATTGGTCTCTGAAGACAGTAATGAGCATACACTTCAGGCTGGCTGGGGTTCAAATCCAAGCTTTACCACTTATAAGCTCTGTAGCCTTAGACCTTTTATTTTCTTTGGGCCTCATATTCCTTGTCCTGTAAAATACAGGTCATAATACCTGTCTCACTGGACCGTTACAAGGATCAGGCAATAAACCAGGAAGGTAGAAGTGCCCAATTTATGGTGGAGGCACAGAAAGTATGGCCAGCAAAAAAGCTTGCCTTGGCCCCTGAGGCATTGGGGACAGTGAGAGGAGTAGGTGAGCATGAATGACATCAGAGGAGCATGTGAGACACGTAGGGAAGCAGCATGCACAGAAGTTGGAGGTGGGCAATTTGAAGATGGGAAGACCTACTAGGGGACCATTTTTTTTGTCTTCCTAGTATAAGAAAGAAGCTGAAAGGCAGATTTGGGATTATCAGAGAAATCACAGTTACCCTGACTCCTTTTCTGGCCTGCTGCTGGCTGCAGACTGAAGACAGGTTGAAGAAGGCTCAAGGAATAGCTTCACCCTGCACCACTGTGCATCTCTGGGAAAACCACCTAAGATATCTGAGATTGATTTACTCGTCTGCAAATGGGTATGAAAACACCTACCTTGGAATGTAGTTAAAAGGCTGAGAAACATTGTTCATAAAGCACTGAGCTACAAGCTCAGCAAGCCATAGATACCCCATCTACAGAACGATTATTCACCAGCCAGGAGGATGCTAACAGCTAGTAAGAGAACCATATGGACAAGTCAAAGTAGGCGAGTTTAATTGAATATAAATTGAATCCCTTCCAATTTTCCTCACTTGAGTAATAGTAATAAATATTCATATTTTTATAGAATCTTACCTTTTTCAAAGAACTTGTCTTGATTTATCTGAGCAACAGCCCTTCAAAGTCACAGAGGTGAGCTTAGTCGGGATTTTCAGAAACAATTTTTAAGCAGCTTGAAATGTTTCAATAGTTTTCAAGAGGGCTCTAATAGGAGCTTTTCCTACTGTTCACAACAATAAAAATCTCCTACAGTCCTAGAACTGCACCAGTTCTAGGTCCTTCAGAACTTTCTATGTTTGCACATGCTATTTCTTCTCCTTGGAATTCCATTTCCCCCCTTTTCCTTTTCTATCTACTCCTCACTACCCCTTTCCCTCTGTTCCCACCTTTCCAACATCCCCCTTACATAGTAAGCAAAGTCAGACAGCCTTAGTTAGGACCCAAGCTCCACCCCATGCTAGCTATGCGGTCCTGAGCAAATGTTTCAACCTCTACTGCCTCTGTTTCCCTATCTGTAAAATGGCAGTAATAATCATATTATCTGCCTCCTAGTATTCCTGGTATTGTTGTCATCTCTTCCTTTAAAACTCATCCATGACCTTTCACTTACTGTCTTCTTCTGCCTGCCTAGGTCACGTGATGTTTGCCCTTTTTAGGACTCTCAGGACCCTGGGCTTGCCTCTGGTGTAATGTGAATCACACCATTTGACCCACTAATTCCACTCCAGTAATCTAGGTTAAGGACCTATAATCTGAAATGAATTTAAAGGTTATACATAACAATGTCTACTGAAGCACTGTTCCTAATAATAAAATTTGTAAACAACATAAATGTCCATGATGCAAGCCATGGCCAATCATCCATATGGCCAAACATATTCCCTCATTTGGGAATATGAGGCCCAAAGAAAATAAAAGGTCTAAGGCTACAGAGCTTATAAGTGGCAAAGCTTGGATTTGAACCCCAGTCAGCTGACCTTGAAGTGTGTGCTCATTACAATCTTCAGAGACCAATGAAGGATCTTGCCATCTATGTAGAGTCCATGTTTAATGCTTATAACAGACACAAGACACAAAGCCACTTATTAATGTTTTGTTTTTTTCTCATCCACTAAGGCCTGGATAATGTTGAGTTCCTCCCTAAACCCAATATGTCAACGAGAGCCTTGAATGAAGTAGCTGCTCAATAAACATTTCCATCCATGTTTTCAGCAAAGATTTATTGAACACCTGTTATGAGCCAAGCACTCTGCTACCTGCATTATGTACATTATATTGTTGAATCCTCCCAATACCTCTTGTGGTAGGTGCTATTTTCAATGTCAATTTTAAAATGAGGACCTTAGAATTAAAGAGGTGAAGCCAATTCTAGGCCTGCCAGACTTGAATGCCAAGCACTAACCCCTATGTTCTGTGGTTTTTGATGAATGAATACCACTGATAAAATCGTGGTTTTTCCATCCACAGAATAAATGCAGGCTTGCTATTTTTGGATGGGATTCTCTTAATGTTTAGAGAAACTACTACTTTAAAAGGTCAAAAGGCTTAGAAGTAATATTAATTCAATTTTTGAAATGAAGCAAGTTAAGTGACTTGCTGAGACCCCACAGATAGTGAGTGAGTGAGTTCTAACGAGAATCAGGTCACCTGGTTCCTCATCTTTGGCCTTGTCCACTGTCCTTGCCCCAGATGGAAGCTGATGGCTGCAATTCAGTTGTAAGATATTGATTAATTTAAGGGCCATTCTTAAAAGAAAATATTGACCAAGAAGAACAATATGCACTTTCCTACAAAAAGAATTTTGTGGAGGGTCTTTGCCCATGCAAAGTTTGTTGCCAAATTTTTCTCTGATAGGATTGCCACAAAAAATGGATGATTTGGCACCATCCAAAACTCTGAGATCAGTGTCATGTTTAACCCACTCCAACCTCTTTCTATGGCCTTTGAAATAGAAAACATGACCACATTTTCTGAGAAAATCTACTCTCATTCCAGTTTTCTAGATATGCTCTCTTGACTGCTCAAATATTGCAATGCTTTCTACCTTGTACTTGCCCAATGACACTAACCTGGTTTTTCTACAAATAGTTTCTAGAAACTTCTTTTTCATAAAGGTAAGGATATAAAATGTCTTCAGCACTTCTAACAAGGAAAAGCAAAGTTTAGAGTTCAAGTAAGTATGGGATCATTCAGGTAATACTAATAGGAAAAGGTGGATCGTGTAAAATGAGCTGGAAGGTCTACATTTTCCCAATTCCTTGAGAAATTATTCAGTTCTCCTCTCTGTTTGGAGATGTGTAAATGCAGCTTAAAATGAAACAGACCCTTTAGGCTGAGGATCTCAAATGAGTGTTGCTTCAAAGTCACCATTTAAAGTGCTATTCAGGAGGGAAAATAAAGATAAAGTTGCCATGGGAACCTCTGTAACACCTGGCACAGCACCTCTGGCTCACAAAGCTGTGTCTTAAAGAAACACAGGCAATAGCTGATGCTTTTAGTCAATCTCTGAGACCAATCATGCTTTCCCGATACACAGTGAGAGAATATTTACTGACATGCATCAATTTTTTTATGAAATTATGAAAAAAAAGTGAAGTTTCTCATAGCCCAAATACATTTTTATAATACCCTAAATGTTTCACATGGAAAATATATTTTCTTTTTCACAATCATTTCTGTTTCTGATGCAATATAGGAGAGATCTGCCCCTTAAATTTAATATTTGCAGCTTACACAGATAGTTGGTATGGGAAACAGGTCACAAATTTAAATTCATGGAAGGTCAAGTTTGTAAGTGTGATCTATACAGATACCACACACCATAAAGGACACTGCATTGAAGTCAGAAATCAGGGCATGATTCTTGGCTTTAACATTAGCCAGCTAGTGTGTCTGCTGTCTGACTTTTAGCATCTTCATCAACTACATCCATTACCTGTAAAAAATACCTACATCATCAGGTGATTGTGAGAATTTCATTAGATCATTGGAGAATAAAAGCCTTTTTGTAAACTGTAGATGGAAGAGAAGGAAATACATTTATTGAGTGCCTAGTATGTGCTAAACACATATACACAACATGACATCTTTTATGTGTAAAATGCAAGGCAAACAAGTCATAGATGAGGCTGTATAGGTCAACAGGAACAGATAACATAGGACCTTGAAAGAAAGTGTCGATTTCACAACTGAAAGACATTAATTTTGTGCAGCAGAGTTACATGTTCAAAATTGGATCTTTGAAAGGTTCCTTGGAACAACGAGGAGGGTGGATAGAGACACAAGGACAGGACGAAGAATGGTAGGGAGATTCTTACAATACACAGTCAAGGAGAGAAATGGTGGAGAAAAGATATCGTTGTTAATGATGCCTCTGTGAATTAGGTGGGTGATATGGTCTGGCTGATGGTTCAGTAAATAAATTACTGTCTTCTCAAATGGTGGCCATTATGGGCTAAATTGTATCCTCCAAAAAGGTTGGTTGAAGCACTAAACCCCAAAGCTTGTGAATGTGACCATTTGGAAACTTAAGTACATACTCTTTGCATATGTACTTAAGATGAGGTTGTATTGGGTGCACCCTAACCCAATGACTGATTTTCTCATACAAAGAGGAACGTATAGACACAGAGACCCATAAGGAGAATGCCATGTTATGACAGAGGCAGAGACTAGACTGATGCATCTACAAGCCAAAAAATGCCAAGGATTGACAGTAACCACCAGAAAATAGGAGAAGCAAGGAAGACTCCCCACATGGGGTCTTCAGAGAGAACATGGCCCCACTGACACCTGGATTTTAGATTTTTCACCTCCAGAATGGAGAGAGACTACATTTATGTTGTTCTAAGTCAACAAGTCTGTGGCCCTTTGCTATGGCAGTCCTGGAAAATTAAAATGGTCACAGTCACAAGCAGAGAAAAAGAACTCAGTCAACAATTCCTGGTAGTTCCAGTGATGCTCTGCCTGTTAAGAAGTGCCCCCACAGAGTGGATAGTGGGGTGTACCACTCAGGTCTTCCTTTCAGGACAGAGACTCTCATTACACCCTTACCCCACCTTTGAGTGTTAACTGCTGAGAGCTCATAGGTATGTCCCTCTCAGGAATTGCCCTCAGCTGAAAAGAGCTGTTTCAGCCCATATCTTGTTCTTTTCTCTATATATAACACATATCTATATACTTGTTCATGGAGGGGTAAAAAAGACCCTTGACTCCATTCAGGACATCTCTACAGGGTCATTCTAGCTCCCAATCTCCTCGTGAGCTCACCTGAAGTCTCTATTGTAATTATATCACATCTCAACCTCCCTCTCAGTCCAATCCAGCTTGGCTATTTCCTTGCAAATTTCCCTCTAAGAGTAATATACTTCCTGCACACAAACCTTTATCTCAGAAACTTCCTCCAGGGACCTGAACTTAAGATACCTCGCAACATTATTTCCAGCCTCACAAATGTGATATTGGCTTTTAGCCATAATCTTAGATTGGCATCTGTAAGAATCTGAAATGTCTTCCTGGACAATAACCCAAAGGTATACAGATTAAAGTAAAAGTCCCTCTGCAAAGGTAAATTTCCATACAATTTTTAAAAACTCTGATATGAAAATAAATCTGATTCTACTTGCATTAAGAAAATATTAGAAAATGCATGCTACACTTTAGCCTAGGGCATGGAGTAATCCTGCAAGCCATAATATTTTATCTCTCTGAGCCACCACCATTAGCATATGTCATCATAATCCACTGCAGACTCATGGACAGATCATGACTAAGGCCAACCTGAGGAGTTGAAAAAACTGGAATTTATAATGATAATGAAAACCAGCCTGGTGAGAATGAAAATAACAAAACGTTTATTACAGTTCTAGGGACAAATAGAATTTGAACCACACAAGGGACTAGCGACAGAACAATATGAAGAAATGTATTAGGTCTACTCATCTGGACTGAGTCGCCAAATCTCTTTACCAACAGGAATTTGATTTTAGGGCAAGAGTTAAAGGATAAACAGGACAGCTGAAGGCAGGACTCGGCCTTTTAATTTTAAGGATCCACATATCTGCATACACACTCAACCCTAATTGGTAATTGGTTATAATTTCGACATGCAAAACTATAATTGTCAAAACTGTTTGTCTAGGACTCAATATGTCAGGAACTATGCTAAACACTTCCCATGGATTCATCACTTATTGCTCACAGGACCCTATGATTTGAGTTATCTTATTGTTCTTATTTTGCAGAGAGTAAATGAAGCAGAGGAAGGTAGAACAACTTGCTCAGGTCTTGCTTCACACCCCCCACCCCAGCCCCCATTGGTAATGACAGAACTTGGAGTTGGATCTTGGGGCAGCCAGGCTTCCAAGATCTTCCTCTCAATCCCCACATTTTACTCACTCAGAAATACCTCTCTCTAATCCTTTTTCTCTGCACTATTTTTATCTTCTTTTCTTCTGGCTTCTATGCACAATCCCTTACTGGTTTATCTTCCTCTTTCTTTCTCCTTTCCATCCATCTTAGAGTTTGAGAGAGTATACATAGAAAGTCCCCTTTTTCCCCACCAAGTTAGAAACCCAGTAAACAAGAAATATGTCCACAAGTCATATGGAGATGACTACATCGGCTTTGTTCCTAATAAAACCTAGAATGTAAAACAAGGCTTAGACCTGGGGGCAAGTAGGTTGACAATAATCTTCTAAATTATATTTACCCTCAAAACTGCAGGGTAAATGGTGAGAGGGCAATCTTTCCTGTTAATATCTCCCCAAAGCAGACATCAGATAAAGATTGTCCCTTCTTGGCCAGGCACGGTGGCTCACCCCTGTAATCCCAGCTCTTTTGGAAGCCAAGGCAGACAGATCACCTGAGGTCAGGAGTTCAAGACCAGCCTGACCAAAATGGTGAAAATACATCTCTACTAAACATACACACACACACACACACACACACACACACACACAATTAGCCACATGTGGTAGTGCACACCTGCAGTCCAAGCTACTCAGGAGGTTGAGGTGGGAGGATCACTTGAACCCGCAAGGTTGAGGTTGCAGTGAGCCAAGATCATGCCACTGCACTCCAGCCTGGATGACTGAGCAAGACTCCACCTCAAAAACATTAAAAAAAAAAAAAAAAAAAAGATTGTCCCTTCTCTGTAGGCAAACAGATCTGAAAAGCAGGAAGAGAGAGAAAGCTTCTACCAGGCAAGGAAACAAGTGCTCTTCTCTAGCCCACTTCCAGGTAACCTCACTTTTCACCATGTCTTTCCCACTTACAAGCCTTGACTGGTCCACTTATCCTTTCAAGATCAAATTCAAGCTCCCTAGTGACATGTTGAAGGCCCTTCCTCCCTGTGGTCATCACTTGAGCTATTCACTGTCTCTAGCTCCTCTCCCTCTGGGCCTATTGGAAAACTGTACTTCAAGATCATATACTTCAGGCCATGTGGTAAACAAATGTGAGCAGAAGTGACATGTGTTACTTTCAGGTAGAATCCTATAAGGGCTAGTTCCTTCATCATTTTCCTGTCCCTTTGCCATAGTGAATGATGAGGATCCAGACGGTAGAGGGACCACCACCCCAAGTCAGGACAACACAGAGCAGAGCTCCTATTGACCCGTGATGAATCTGTGGCACAGGACAGAAACTGACATTTCTTGTTTTAAGCCACTAAGCTTTCAAGACTGTTTGTTACTGCAGCATGGCCTAACTCACCCTGACCTGTGCACTCACAACCTCCCAATTCCTTTCCACACGCTACAATTTCTAAACACACAGGATGACTTCTCACCTCCATGCTTTGGCTTATACTAGTCACCCTGTTTACCTCCATTCACGTGTCCTCCAACATTCAACCAACCTCCAACACCTCCTCCAAACCCAGATCAAAAATTACCTCCTCTGTGATGAATCCTGTGTCTCCTGGAGGCAGAAGTCAATGTTCTCTCCTTTGAACTCAGCTCAGAAAACACTTAATGAATGACTGACTGGGGGGTTTCTGACCAGAGCAACTGAGGGGAAGTCTATGACCAGATGTGACTTGTCTGCCACCTTTTACTAGATTAAAGATCCTCAGCCTGAGTAAGCTTGTAGCCTTTTCTTTTTCATTCCAAGCAATGTCAATTCTTCCTGCAGACTGAGCAGGAGCATGTTAACCACCATCCCTTCACACTGCAGGGTGCCAAGCTTGCCTTTAGCACAAAGGAGGGACTTGGTATTTTCCTCAAGGCATTCAGTGCATATGCCAAGTATTTTGCTTCATGAGCCAGGGTGGAGCCACAGAGGCAGCAGCAGAAGGGGAAGAGGAGGCACATGGTGCGGCATATGGTGTCAGTGGCACCTTGCCAGGGATAGCAGCACTTACACATTGGCCATGGGCAGAAGCTGGAGAACAAATTACACTTCTCTCTTTGGGGAAGGAGACAAAATGAGACTGGGTGTCATGCCAAGACCACAGTGAAGTGCTAAATATAGAACCATCCTTCTGTCTTGAGCAGTGGTTCTCAACCCTGACCACACATTAAAAATTACCTGGAGAGCCTTAAAATATTTCAATGTCTAGGCAGCATTCCAGACTAGCTAGATCAGACTCTCTGGGGGTGGGGCCCAGACATAAGTATTTTTTCAAAACTCCCTATGTGATTCATGGGCAGCGGAGCTTACAAACCCACTCTTGAGCACAGCGTTTATCTGGTCTTCCCAGGAGACCCCAGGAGGCAGATGGCAAGAGTGCATGGTTTACTCTACTTTATGTCTTCTATCCTCGGCACTGCCTATATTCCATAAAACTGTGATTGTATAAAGTCAGGGAGAGAGGAGTTAGTATTTTCTGAGTGTCCCTTATGTGAGAGACTTTGGTGGTATATCCCTTACACATATTGTTCCATTTCATTATCACATTGATCCCATGGGGTGGCCACTCCCTTTGAGAAATGAGAAAACTGAGGTTTAAAGAAGTGAAATCACGTTCACACAGTTAACAAGCAGCAGTCAGGATTCAGTTCAAGGTCCCTTTTCTTCTATACCACTGCTTTTCAGAAAACAGTGGTGTTTGAGATGCTGCAAACATTTGATTCTGAACATTTAAAATGCTACAAAGCATTTTAAATGTACATTTACAATTTTCAAAGCCATAACAGAAAAGCACACAAAAAATTGTCTCATATACCACACTGCAGGACACTGTAGTCTTCCATGCATTGCTGTGCACTTCTGTGTTAATTCATGTCTGTGCAGACTCCTGAGGAAGAATTCTCTTACCTCTTTATTTGCCATTGCATTTGTCCATTCCTATGCTGCTGTGAAGAACTACTGGAGACTGGGTAACTTATAAAGGAAAGAGGTTCAATTGACTCACAGTCTACATGGCTAGGGAGCACTCAGGAAGTTTACAATCATGGTCAAAGGCACCTCTTCACAGGGTGGCAGGGGAGAAAATGAGTGCCAGCAGGGGAAATGCCAAACACTTATATATTCTTATAAACATTCTCAGATCCCCTGAGAACTCACTCACTATCAGGAGAACAGCATGGGGGAAACCACCTCCATGATGCAATCACTTCCCACCAGGGTTCCTCCTACAACACATGGGATTTACGGGAACTACAATTTAAGATGAGATTTGGGTGGGGACCAACCATGAACGTCTGGACAATGGGTATGCTGATTAGAATGACGATGGGGTTTACAGTGTTTGAGGGCTTCTGTAATATGACTAAGCTCTGATGGGCAGGTCACAGTGTTACCAGCATTCCATTGCAGATAAAGTGTCCACAATGAACCTGGAACTTAAGTTTTGGTCCAGTTTGGCATCCTTGAAACTCATGAAAATGTTCATTTGATAATTAAGTCATGTTCCTAAATACTAGATAATGGGGATTCTAAATCCATGAAGGAGTCTATGCCTTTGACTTCCTCCATTCACTCTTCCTTAATTTTTTTCTTTATTTTTGTCTGACTCAGTTATTTTAGATAACCATGGAATATCATGCAACCACTAAGAAGAATGAGATCATGTCCTTTGGAGCAACATGATTGAAGCTAGAGGCCATTATCCTAAGCAAACTAACACACGCACACACACACACACACACAACAAAGACCACATGCTCTCACGTTTACATGGGAGCTAAACATTGAGTACACATGGACACAAAGAAGGGAACAACAGACATTGGGACCTCCTTAAGGAGAAGCATGAGGATGGAAAAACTACTTTTCAGGTACTAAGCTTACATCTGAGTGATAAAATAATCTGTACACCAAACCTCCATGACATACAATTTACCTATATAACGAACTTTCCTATGTACACCTGAACCTAAAATAAAAGTAAGAAGGAAAAAAAAAGAAATGGCCAACTAAATATGAATTAGCAAAGTACTGCCTGTGTATTTCATATAGGAACATTGTTTAAATATAATCTCCATTTTTCTTAGAGTGTTAACAATTTTTAAATCACTGCCCTGGTTTAGGCTGCTTGCCCAAACAAAAATTTTAATGCATAAGAATTGAAGCCACCCAGCTAGAGACTGACAGTGTCCCCCCAAAATTAAACCTAATCCTCAATGTGTTAGTACTTAGAGATGGGCCTTTTGGAGGTGATTAAGTCATGAAAGTGTGGTCACCCCCTCTGCCTTCTTCACAAATGGGATTAACACTTTTACAAATAAGATCCCAGAAAGCTCCCTCACCCCTTCCATGATGTGTGGTTAGAGCAAGAAAGAGCCACCATAAAGCAGGTGCTCGCCAGACAGCAGATCTGCCAGCAGCTTAATCTTGAACTTCCCAGCCTCCAGAACTGTAAGTAATAAATTTCTATTGTTTATAAACTCTCCAATCTATCATATTCTGTCACAGTGGCCTAAACAGACTAAGGCACACCCTATGTAAAGAGGAAGAAATAGTACACTAAGCAGCTAAATGATGACAGAGAGAGAGAAAGTGTGTGTGTGTGTGTGTGTGTACTCATGGGCCTACAGGGATCCACCCATATGCAGATATGTATTGCACACACTCATCACGTCACAAATACTGATTAGATATAACCAAACTCTTCTCAGTGGGGCTTGGTAAAGTAAACCATACATGGGTAGAACTGAGGCACTGCCAAAGCTCTAGTTGTAACTTCTTTTCTTTGCCTGATTCTGGCTTCCAATCCACTTTGCATCCCACTCTGATCCATAACCCATACCCACCCACTCAAGACCAATCACTTCCTTATGGGAAAGGGAGCTGATACATTAATTGCATGAGGATCTTAGTCTCTTTTAAGTGAGAAAGTTTTTAACTCCTCAGAGGGTCTTCATTGATACCACCTACCTTGAAAAATAGCACATTCCTTTTGTGATATTTGTGCAGCTCTATCACTGTCTGCCCACGTGTCATAAGAATGAGGGCCTTCTAGGTGTAGCACTCCCCCTGACACTTTGCCCTGATAATGCATCACAAAACCCACACTATGAACCCGGAGCTAACAGCTGGGTCTTTTCCAGGTAGCCCATGAGACTTTTGACCAAAACAGCTTAGTGAAAGCGAATCCCAAACACTGGCGCTGTTCGTGTTATTTATGTGTTCTTTGATAAATCACTTCGCACCTCTGAGCTGTAATGTTCTCACTCCAAAATGTAGACAAGAATCCCTACATTGCAAGGTTGCTGTGAGCTTTGAATGATTATGGAAGCAATGTGCTAGAATACAGATTTGCCGGATGAATTTGACACTTCGTATTAAATCGTTGTTGAATTTTTTAAAACCTCAGCTTCTTTTCTTTCAAGTATTATCAAATTGGTTGGGATACTTTGTGTGTTCTTTTTGGTAGAGAAGTTTTTACTTTTCTACCAAAAAAAAAGTTTTTAAAAAATTTTGATGACTTCCTAAAAGTTTTCTAATTTCTTTCTTGACAGATAATATTATCTAATGCCTGCTGTTCTTGAGGCATTATATAGAGCACCTGGCATTTTTCCACCTAAAAGAGTAAATTTGAGGCAGTTTTCAACCTTTTGTCATTCATTCTCCCTCTTACAATTTTTAACACTCTTTAAACCAAAAAAAAAGTTTTCCCTCTCTTTTCCATGGTTCTTACCATATAACTTGAACACATACTTAAGCAAGTTTCTAGTCCCATCTTATTCTACAAGATGGAAACTACAGTGGAAAAGTGCGACTGACAGACCCACCTCACCGTCTACTTGCTGAGTGACACACAAGTAGATGAGGGATTGCAAGTCATCTAGCCCTCAGCTGCCGCGAAGTGAACAAAATCACCCAACACCTCCTAGGATTTGTGTGAGGAGCCAATGACATTCGGAAGAAAGAAACAATCTTTGGAAATTGTTCTGTACATGTGCTCTCCTGTATTTGCCAATCTTCCCAGGATGCCAGAGTCCTAAGCAGAGACAAGCAGGGTTTTGCACAGAAGCATAATGCAGGAAATGCAGGGCCCACATTCCCTGTGGTTGTTTATGTCAATAGCCTCTAAGGTTGGAGAGCTGGCTCTGCACAGAAACGCTATCTTTACTAATGTCATATTCAACACTTTTCCAGCACTGCAGACCTTTCTGGAGAAGCAGTTTACATTTAAGCCAGTTAAGAAGGAGACCCTGCAGCTACTACACTACAAGAATTTCATTCTATAATCTTTCTGAGCCCCTCCCTGGGCCTTCAGTCATCTTATCACTGACATATGTGTAAGACCTATCTATATGCTAGGCACCTCCTAGGTGCTGGGGATACAACAGAGTAAAACAAACAAAACACAGGTACCTGCTCTCATGAAGCTTACATTTTCACAGAGACACAGACAATGAAAGGGAAAAACATTTTAAAGATGATTTTAGAAAGTAAAAAGTATTAGGAAGAAAAAAAATGGGGTCATATGATAAAAAGGGATGCAGAGTTATTTTGATGGATGACCAGGGATGGGCACCCTTTGGAGGGGATATTCAAGAGATGAGAATGAGTATGAAAATAAATTAGTGATACTGTTGAGAGTTTGGCAGGATAGAATGTGGGAAATGAGTACAAACTTTTTTTTTTGAAAGAAAGAAAAAGAGAGAAAAGAAGTAAGAAAGAGTGAAAGAAAGAAAAAAAAAGAATGAAAGAGAGAAAGAAAGAGGAAGAGAAAGAGGGAGAGAGAACGGGATTCTTGTTCTATTGCCCAGGCTAGAGGATCAATG
Organism: Cacajao melanocephalus; assembly: GCA_963573385.1. Classification (NCBI taxonomy): domain Eukaryota; kingdom Metazoa; phylum Chordata; class Mammalia; order Primates; family Pitheciidae; genus Cacajao; species Cacajao melanocephalus. The sequence goes on from CAUYLG010036254.1 coordinate 30,185, forward strand.
TAACAAGAAGAGCTAATGATCCTAAATGAGTACAAACTTTTTAAGCAACTAGTATGTGCTAGGGACCATGCTGTGTTGACATTTTCACTTATTTAATCTTCCCAAGCCACCATGGCAGCGACTATGCCAACTGTGGTCACCAGTGCCAAGAGCAACAGATGGCACACAACAAATAAACAAGACAATACTACCTTGTCAATACTACCCTAACAAAAATAGAATGAATGAAAATGAAGATGAATGAGATAGAACTTATCAATCCCATTTTATAAACAAGGAAGTTGAGGCTCTAAGAGATTGGGTTTTTCAGGACCACACAGCTACAGATCACAGAGCTAGAATAGTCGATCCTTGGCCTGTCTTTAAACTGTCTGATATTTCATTTCATTAAATAAAATTAGAATTTATTTACTAATACTTTATTTAGAACTACTCATGTTTGTAAAGTGAGGTCAGCCTGCAGATTTTCTTTCTCATACTACCTTGTCAACTTGACATCAAGGTCTTTCCAGACTCATAAAACATACTGACTTGATTTCCCTATATTGCTATAAGTCATTGATTATTGTGCAAAGTAGAGATGGTCTACTGTTGACTATTTGGTGTAAACCACCTATAGAATCCTTCTAAACAAATGTTTATTAAGGATAGGATATAGTTTTGACTATTACTATCATTGGTATGTGAATGTTTGCTCCTTCCGGGTTAAATTCTGTCCTATAATTTAAGGACATACAAATGAAAATAAAGCTCCTTTTTTGAATTCAACTTTTGAACAGTAGTCTATTTATTCAGTTAGTGTTTACTAAATATCTATTACATGTCAGGCATTATTTTAGGCATCCTAAATACTGCAATAAACAAAACAGAAAAAAAAGATTTTCTGCCCCAGTGGTGCTTATATGCTAGTAAGGGAGACAGACAGTATGCAAAAAGTAAAAAATAAAGATGGTTAGAAGTTTCTAATAATTTACAGAAATAGGGCAGGGAAGGGAAATAAGAAGTGTGAGGCAGAAGAAGGGTTGCATTTTTTTTTTTTTTTTGAGACAAAGTCTTGCTGTTGTTGCCCACGCTGGAGTGCAATGCCATGATCTTGGCTCACTGCAACCTCCACCTCCAAAGTTCCAGGAATTTTCCTGCCTCAGCCTCCAAAGTAGCTGAGATTACATGTGCCCGCCACCATACCAGGCTACTTTTTGTGTTTTTAGTAGAGATGGGATTTCACCATGTTGGCCAGGCTGGTCTCGAACTCCTGACCTCAGGTGATCCACCCACCCTGGCCTCCCAAAGTGCTGGGATTACAGGCGTGAGCCATTGCACCCAGCCAGGGTTGCACTTTTAAATAGGTTAATCAGAGAAGGCCCTCCAATAAGTTGATATTTAAGCAAAGACTTGAAGGAAGGAAGTATTGTAGAGAAAGGGAACGCATAAACAAAGTCTAGAAATGGAAGCATATGTGTCACATTTCAGGAATAAGAAAGAGGTCAGCATGGCTAGAAGATAATGGACTAGAAAGCTCTAGGCTTTTGTTCTCCCATGAAAACACTGAATCAAAAACAGTATACAGAAATAATAACTTTGTGAGAACTACAAAAAAAAAATCTGTTAAGAAGCTTCAGCCACTAGGAAAACCACTAATCAAGAAAAAACTTCACCCAAAATGACAGAAAAGGTTGTTGTCTTTTGCTCACCCTTCCTCCTTCCCCTACTCATTATAGCACAGCATGACATAATATGAGGAAAGCTGCCCAACTCCCAAGCTCCTCTTTTGGGATGGAAGAAACATTTGGAACTCACACACAATGTTCTGATTTACAACATTGCCTGAGAGCTGCTCTAGGGATTAGTTTCTGTCTCGCTCGACTTTAAGGACTCATGAGAATAGTAGCATAGTTTGAATACCAGATCATAGGTTGCTGAAAGCAGCAGTGGGTGCCATGATATGCTAGAACTGCAGGGAATCTGAAGTCCTGTGGGCACCAGGCAGCAACACACATTGGAAGAAGAATAAAATAGCCACGCTAGGCTTCTGAGAAGAAGAAGGGATACGTTTTTGGGGGAAATTAAGAGATTTAAAGCATCAAATTATTGTTACCAGGAACTGAAATAAAAGCATACGCATGAGACACATCTCTAGAAAAAATCTGAAAAGACACATAGCCTATATGTCATAAAGATCTTCCTCTGCACAAAATTAGTCCACAAAGACTGGAAGAGGCCGTTGTTTTTTCAAATGCCCAAATCTCAACCAAAAAAGAGCCACAAAGCATACAAAGGAACAGGGAAACATGGCACATTGAAAAGAATAAAACAAATCTCCAGCAACGGACCCTATAGAAATGCAGGCCTCTGAAACACTTGACTAAAATTATAAAACAACTTTCTTAAAGATACTCAAAAGCTAAATGAGAACACAGATAGACAACTAAATGGAATCAGGAAAATAATACACAAGCAAAATAATAACATCACCAAAAATAGAAACTATTTTTTAAGTACCAAACAAAAATTCTGGAGCTGAATGGTGCAATAACTGAATTTTTAAAATGCTCTAAAGGAGTTCAACAGCAGGGTAGATAAAGCAGAATAAACTTGAAGATGGATCACTTCAAATTACCAAGTCAGAGAAGAAAAAAAAGTGAAGAAAAGTGTAAAGAGCCTAAAGGAATTATAAGACATTATTGTATACATTATGGAAGTCCCAGAAAAAGAAGAGGGAAAGAAAGGGACAGAGAGCTTATCTGAATAATGGACAAAAACTTTCCAAATTTGAGAGTAGAAATGAGTGTACTAATACAAGCTCAACGAAGTCTAAACAGAAAAGTCCTAAGAGACCTAAATCAAACACAATATAGTCAAACTGCTAAATGTCAAACAAAAAAGAATCTTGAAAGCAGAGAGAAAAGCAACTTATTATATAAAATCCTCTATAAGATTATTAGCAAATTTCTCACCATAAATCTCAAAGGCCAGAAGGCAGTGAGATAATATATTCAAAGTACTGAAAGAAAGAAAAGTGAATCAAGAATACTATATTTGACAAAAATGCCCTTCAAAAACAAAGGAGAAATTAAGATTTTCCCAAATAAACAAAAGCCGAGGGAGTTTATTACCACTAGAGTTATATCAGTCGGATGGTGAAAATGATAATGGGTTAATCTCCAGAATACAGTCAAGTGTTGCTTAACAACACGGATACATTCTGAAAAATGTATCGTTAGGCAATTCTGTCAGCAAGTATAATAGAATGCACTTATACAAACCTAGATGGTATAGCCTACTACACACCTAGGCTCTATGGGGGGTAGCCTATCTGTACAGTATGTGACTGTCCTGAATACTAGAGGCAATTGTAACACAATAGTAAGTATTTGTGTATCTAAATATATTTAAACAGAAAAGGTGCAGTAAAATTATAGTACAAAAGACAAAAACATGTTACATCTGTATAGGGCATTGTCCTTGAGTTGAGCTTACAGGACAGAAAGTTGCTCTGAGTGAGTGAGTGAGTGATGAGTTAATACGAAAGCCTAGGACATTACTGTACACTACTATAGACTTTATAAACACTGTGCACTTATGCTACACTAAATTTACAAAGAAAATTTCTTTTTTAAATAGTAACAACTTTTACTGTAACTTTTTAGTTTATATACCTTTTAATTTTTAACTTTTACTCTTTTGTAATAACACTCAGCTTAAAACACAATCACATTGCACAGCTAAACAAAAATATTTTATTTCTTTATATCTTCATTCTATAAGCTTTTTTATACTTTTAAATTTTTTATTTTTTTTTTTACTTTCTACACATTTTTCTTTAAAAATAAGACATAAATACGCACATTTGCCTAGTCCTACAAAGGGTCAGGATAATCAATATCACTTTCTTCTGCCTCCACATCTTGTCCCACTGGAAAGGGCACTAACCTATATAAAGCTGTCACCTCCTATGGTAACAATACATTCTTTTGGAATACCTCCTGAAGGACTTGCCTGAAGCTCTTTTATAGTTAACTGTTTAAAAAAAAAAATTAAGAGAAACTCTTGCTATGTTGTCCAGGCTGGTCTTGACTCTTGGGCTTAAGTGAGTTCCTTCCATCCCAAGTAGCTGAGATTATAGGCACTTGTCACCAAACCTTATAAAACATTTTTTTCATAAGTAGAAGAAGTACATTCTAAAATAACAATTAAAGTATGGCATGGTAAATACATAAACCAGCAACATAGTTATTTATTATCGTGATCAAGTATTATGTACTTTACAAAATTGTGCATGTTATACTTTCACATTACCAGCAGTTGCATAGGTTTGTTTGCATAATAGATGTGCTTATACACCATAAACACATGAGTAATGCACCGTACTATGATTTTAAAGTGGCTGCAATGTCACTAAACAATAGGACTTTTTTAGCTCCATTATAATCTCATGAGACCACTGTTGTTTACGTGGCCCATCATTGACCAAACATTGTTATGTGGTGCTTGACTGTATATAATTAACTTTTGTAAGTCAACAACAACAAAAATAACCTAATTTTAAAATGGGCAAAGAACTTGAATGGACATTTCTCCAACATTAATATATAATGGCCAACAAGCATATTTAAAGCTGCATCACTAATCATCAAGCAAATACAAATCAAAATCAAAACCATCAAACAATGACATATTAGCTCACACTCATTAGTATAGCTTCTATCAAAACACAGAGAGAGTGAGAGAAAGAGAAAGATAGAGAGAGAATAACAAGCATTGGCAAGGATGTGGAGATCTTTGCCTTGGAATACTTGTACGGTGTTGGTGGGAATGTAAAATGAGTCACTCACTAGGCTGAATAGCATGGCAGTTCCTCAAAAAACTAAAAACAGTATTACCAAATGACTCAGTAATTCCACTTCTGGATTTATATTCAAAAGAGTTGAAGACAGGATCATAAAGAGATATTTGCACACCCCTGTATATAGCAGCACTATTCACGATAGCTGAGAGTTGAAGCTACCCAAGTGTCTATTATTGGATGAATTGATAAATAAAATGTAGCATACACAGACAATAGATTATTTAGCCTTAAAATAGGAGAATCCAAGGTTCATCTACTATGTGAATGAACCCTGAGGACATTACGCTAAGTGAAATAATCCAGTAAGAAAAAGACAAATACTGTATGATTTCATTTATATGAGATATATAAAGTAGTCAAACTTAAAGAACCAGGAAGTAGAATGCTGGTTGCCAGAGGCTGGGGATGGGGAAATGAGAAATCGTTGTTTAGTAAGTACAGAGTTTCAGTTACAAAACAATGTGAATACACTTAACACTAATAACTGTACACTTAGAAATTGTTAAAATGGTAAATTTTATATTATGTGCTTTTTATTATGACACATGCAAACAAAAATGAACCTAAGCCTAAGGAAAAGGAAGTATTTCCTTGCAGCCATTTACATAGCGAATAACACAGCCCAGGTTAAAATCCAGATTTGTCTAACATCTCAGTTAAGGATTCCTTCTGCTATACAACAGTGTTTTAGCTTTATATGTTAAAAAGTCGTCTTAAGAGACCTGTAGTGGCTATATTAATGTAGGGCAAAATAGGCTAATAGAAATGAAAAGGCAAATAAACAATTTAATAACTTCAGTTGGAAATTTCAATGCTTCTCTCTCTGTAACTCATAGACTAACAAGACCAACTTGACCTAACTGATGTAATAGAACACTCCACCCAACAATAAGAAAATGTATTATTTGTGGCCGATTAGGAGCAGCTCAGGATTGCAGCTCCCAGCAAAAGCATGGAGGGTGAGTGGACGCTGCATTTCCAGATGGATTTTTATTGCCCACAGACCAAGAGATTCCCAGGCGGAGGAGCCCCATAAGTCGACAGCACAGCTGTTTTGGCCAGCGGGGCTCTTTTGGCCAGCACGGCTGTTTTGGCCGGTGGGGCTGTTTTGGCTGGCACGGCTGTTTTGGCCGGCACGGCTGTTTTGGCCAGCGGGGCTGTTGTTTTGGCCGGCGGGGCTGTTTTGGCCAGAACAGCAGTTCTCTGCACAAAATACACGGATCCGGGTGCCATTTTAGCTGGCGATTGGAGCTCCTGGGATAGAGAGTCACCCATTCAACTGATAGAAAAAAGGGGGACTGAAACAGGGAGCCAGGCCAGGAGATTCCTGGGCAAAAAAGCACCACAAATCTCAGCGCAGCTGTTTCAGCTGGCACAGTGGGTCACTGCATGGGAAATCACATAGATCCCGGAGCCTTTTCAACAGGCGATTGGAACACCTGTGACACAGAGTCACCCATTCAACTCAAAAAAAAAAGGGCTCTGAGGCAGGGAGCCAGGTGATCAGGTTCAGCTGGTCCCACCCCCACAAAAAAATAGCAATCTGAAATGCTCTGGATTGAGAGATTCACAGCAAGCGCAGCTGAACCCGGGATGGTCCAGCTCTGCGGGGGAGGGACATCCACCATTACCAAGGCAGTCTACCACTATGGAGGTAGTGCACCATTGCTGAGGCAGCCCGCCATTGCTGAGGCAGCCCGCCATTACAGAAAGAGTCCGCCATTATAGAGGTAGGCTGACATTGCCAAGGCATTTCTAACTATACCCGTATAAATAGGACTGCAGAGAAGTTCACATGGCAGCTAGGTGGAGCCCACAATTGCTCAGCAAAGCCTCTGCAGGCAGACGGTGACTAGGCTGCCTACTGGCTGGGCAGAGGCAGCCCTGAAAAAAGGCAGCAGCACAACAGAAACTCATAAATAAAGCCCTAAATCACCGGGACAGAGCACCTGGGGGAAAAAAAAAAGGTTTATGAGTTCTGCTGCAGCAGACTTAAACGTAACTGCCAAGCAGCTCTGAATGAACAATGGAGCTCACAGCTCAGCATGTGAGCTCCTATAAAGGACAGACTGTCTCCTCAAGCAGCTCCCTGACCCCCATATATCCAAAGAGTCACCTCATAAAGGAGAGCTCAGACTGACATCTTGTG
>CAUYLG010036257.1:0-16357 GCA_963573385.1 Cacajao melanocephalus
TCAACAAACTGACTAAGCAAGGGAAGGATGTGGTATGAGACACTTTCATCTATGTTAACATAGAGTGTGTGTATCACATGAAATTGGCTTGCTCACCAACTAAAATAAATAAATATATATATATTTAAATATAAATATATATTTATTTTTAATATAAATATATATTTTAATATATTTTATATATTTAATATAAATATATATTTTATTATGATATTATATATTAATTATATTATATATTTTTATATTATATTATATATTATATATTATACAATATACAATATAATATGCAATATATATTAATATATATAATACATATTATATTATATATTATATATTATATATATTTTTATATATATTTATAATATATAATTTATAATAAATATATAATATATATATAAATCTCTGTGGTGTTCACATTGTAAAAAGGCATCCAGAAAAGGGAATTTTTCATGGCAAATTCAAAATTATGAATATATGACACACTGTATAACAAGAAGCTCAAGTGCTTTAAGTGTAAAAATATCACCCTGATGCCATTTGTTCCAAAGACATCTTGGAGAAAGTTTGCTTTAGCAGACAGTACAACCACAAGGGGCACACTGGAGAGGCAGAAGAGTATCCCCTCTATAGTGCTGAGCCCACAGCCTGATAGACGGGTAGAGCAATGAAGCACTCTGAAAAGCACAAGGTGATTTTGGTGGATTAGGCTTATATGCCCGAAGTGCAAATAAATATGAGAGTTTTCCATTTTCTCAGGAGTCTGCTATATACAGTACTAAACAAGTGAGACCCTCTATACAGGCTGATCTGAAGACCTTTCTTTCCAATAACACCTCCTTCAACTTTCTTCCATGGAGCCAGGGCTCCCTTCCCAGGTCACTCCTTTATATTAACACATTTCCCCAGGAGGCTCCCTCTTTAACATGCTGACACGTCTTGTGAACATTATTTTTTTTCTGTATGAACAAAAATACATAGAATACCTGATTTACGTTCCATTTTTAAAGTAACTTTCTCTTGAGAGTTAGAAGTTCATTCAAAGCATCATCAGCAAGATTCTCTTATATATTTTAGACCAGTGTCTGACAGTACTTGATGGATTCATGGCATTCTTTGGCCAGAAGCTCTCCAGTGGAGTACCTGCATGGGACTTTTCTTGGTGCCGTCCAATTCAGAAGTGAGGCCAGATGAAGTAGAAGTAAGGTCTGTAGGCTGGAGTTTCATCAAGAGAAATCTTGGCTGTGAATCAGTACAGGAGCATAAGGTGGGGGCAGTGAGGGGTAGCAGTAGGAATGTCAACAGAAACAAAAAGAGAAGAAAGGGTAGCTCAAAGAGCACAATAATTGCTCAAAGAGCACAAGAGTGCAGAAGTTAATAAAATGAAACTATTGGTGGTGACAGAAGCCAAAAGTGTTGGAGGCTCTTGTTAATGAAAAGCTACCTTGAGAACTGAATATAAGCCCTACATTTTGCATTTTTAAAAAATGAAAAGCAGCCATTTTATATTTCAAGAGTGTTCTCCCTTAAGAAAATGAATGGTGTATGAGCTATTTCTATTGTGGTCTATGAGCCACAGCTTCCTAACTGTGTAAAAACAACACTTGGCTGAACTACAAGTGACTACAAGAAGAAAAAAATCTATCACTTTCACAGTACAATGAAAAAAAGAAAAAAAAAAGGAAAATTTCCTTTGTGATGGAATGTCTTCCTGGATAGAATTATTCCTGCATCCTGTTCTTCTAGCTGTCATGACTAGTTAGGGTATAGAACAGGGACCATCTCTCTTTGGTATAATGCCACATTGGATTAATCTAACTTGGAGTCATGGATCATGGGAGCCTAGAATCTTTAATCTTGATCAGTCTGCAAACTTCCAAAACCAGTAGTTTTTCTTCTCTTATTTCTGGTAATATACAGACTATTTTAAGGCATTATTCCCATATTTTTCCGATACGCTTGAGTTTTACAGAGAAAGCAAAAGGAGTTCCCTCCTCAAATATAATCTTAAATCTGCTATTTCATTAGCCATACAGATGTTGGTAAAAGGAATGTCCACTCATTGTTTTTAAATCTGTAGGCCATACTGAAAGCAGTGGCCATCATTAAGAAACAATGTCATGAAGATAATTAGTGAAACGTTGTGTGAAAGTAGCAATTTTATGAAATTATTTAAAGTAGCTTCAAAATCTTTATTTTTCTAGGACCACAGTTTTTCTAATTTTATATTCAAACACTCATATACAATACCTAAAGAAAAATGATTAAAAGCCCCTGCTAACAGAACCCAACAGATATTTCTTAAATCTTAATATCTTGACTAGGAGAATATGTTTAAATCCCGAAGAATGGAAAATAGCATGCCTCGGTCTGAGGAATGCTAGTGTTCTTTCCATGGCAGGCTCATTTGGGTCAAGTGAGTGTAATTACTTGCATGGAGCCAGTCTTCGTTCAAAGGCTTGATACTTCTCTATTGCCTCTTGGAATTGCTGAAAGCTACAATGATTCACTTGGGTACAATTACAAGCATTGCTTTTCAAAAGTCTTATGTAAATATTGCTTGGAAGAAAGAAGGAAGCTGAAAGGATAAATTAGTAACCGGACAAACTTTCAGAGTTCTTTTTCATCATTTGTAAATTGATTATGTAACTCTATGTAAAAAGTCATGTGCTTCTGTCACTATTGTCCACAGCAAAAACCACACAAAAATGTAATGATCCAAGAGAAATACTTGCACATGCAGCACACACACACAACCATATTTTTGCAAGAAAAAGGAAAGTGAGACACACATGATCATTCCCTTGGCTACATCTGATCCCGTGTAGGAACGTAGATGTTTTGCCACGTGCAGATTTTTGGGAAGGATGTTGGAGGGACTCCCTTTGCTCCCCACAGCAAGGTGACATCCCGATTTGTGTTATTTCCATGTGCCCTGGTGGGAATCACTCTGACTTATGAAAAACTACTTTTGGAAGACTATCAGGGCCACACAAGTCAGGTTCTAGGGCCAGCAGTCAATTGTTGTCTGGGAAAGAGCCAGGTTCTGAGGAAAAGAAAAATTTGTTCTGGATGTTCCTACTTTTCTCTGTGGCCAGAATCTATTGTTGGAGGAAAAATCATGCAGATATTCAGCCTACTGTCCGTAGTTCTTAAAACAAATCTCCTTTATTCTTAGATGCTGTATGGCAAGGCAAAATTCCACTGGTGCCATTTAAACATAAAAGCAAAGCCACAAGCATTTGCTGCCTCAATTTGAATTCCAGATCATAAAAGAAATTCTCAGGTTGCCTTCAGATCTGTGCTGTATGTGAACGTTGTGCTATTCTATTGCTGATTATGGCCAGGCCTTGGAACTTCTTTTCCATGGCTAAGATGTCTCCTCCTGTCCCCACCTCCTTTTCTCTAGTCAGTGTTCACGGTTACGTGCAGTTAGAAGCTCAGCTGAGCTAGAATTATTCCACTGGACTCTCTAAGAGTAAACTGGAGGGGTCCTCTAGAGAAGTGGTTCTCAAACTTTAGTGTATATCAGAACCACCTGGAGGGCTTATTAAAACACACATTCTTGGGCCTCACTACTAGAGATTCTTGTTGACTGGAGGCAGGTGTGGGGAGGTGCGGAGCTAGGAATTTGCATTTTTTAAAAAAAGTTCCCAGGTGCTTCTGCTGCTGCTCAGAAGGCAACACTTTGAGCAGCATTTGTCTAGTGTTATTCATAGACACAAATCTAGGCAATAGGAGAACTCACTAGCTCATGTATTCATTCATCTAACAGTAGAGACATGTCCCAAGCCCTCTGCCAGGCTCTGTGATAGACACCTGAATAAAGCCCAGAGCAGTAGGGCAGCAGTAGGGCAGGTGCATAAGTTTCATACTATGCTATGGGAAGTATACATAGAAATATGTACAGACAAGAGTGGGATACAAAAGTGGAGAGACTCAAGTCTCTCTGGCTGTGTGAGTGGAGTCAGGAGCTAGCATGAAAAGTTTGAAGAGAAGACTGATGCTGGGCTTCATCTTGAAAGGGAAGTCCAGAGCCACAGCAGGGTAGCACCATAAAGAGTGGCCTGAGATTGTAGTAGAGAATATTAAATGGAGATCTGTACAGGCATACAGCCTCGGAAACAGGGATAGAGAAACGGAAACCAGATATAAGACTTGAATAGTCTTTGATAGTCAAGGCTTGGTTAAAACATATCCTAAAAAAGCAATAGAAGAGAAGATAGAAATAATCCAATAGTGCCGATAGGATTAAGAACAGATTGAATAAGGAGAGTGAAGGAAGGGAGATGATCAATGATGAAGATCAGGATTAGTAGTGGAAGAAAATGAGTTTGTTTCTGAACACATCAAATTTAGGTGCTTATGGAGCATGGAGTTAGACCTCTCTATGGCCTAATCACGTCTTTCCAGATGGACATACAAGGTCTGGAGCCCAGAAGAGAGATTTGGGCTGGGATTACTCATCTTCAACCTATGAGCAGTTGCATTCTCAGAAGTAAATGAAGCTCCCCATTTGTTTATTCATTCATTAAATGTATGGATATGTCATACATTTATCTTAGTATATGTCAGGCACATGTGATGAGTATATTAGCTTTCTCTGGTGACAAATCATGACAAATTTAGTGGCTTAAAGCAACACATACTGAGCTTCTGCCCATTGTCTAAGTCAGAAATCCAGGCTGGCTGGGCTGCTTTATCTCCTGCAGAGTTAACAAGGCTGACATCAAAATATTCGCAGGACTGCATTCCTTTCTAGAGTTTCTAGGATGTATGTGTTTCTAAGCTCATTTAGGTTGTGGGCAGAATTCAGTTCCTTGAGGTTGGAGGACTGAAGGTCCCATTTCCTTGGCTGTCAGCAAAGCTGTATTTTCCACCTAGAGGCTGCCTGCACTCTTTCTCACTCCTTCCTGAAGATTCCCTTCAGAAAGCCTGAATCTTCAGGAAGGAAGATTCTCTGTGGTTTGGGTCCTTCTCATGCTTCAAGTCTCTCTGACTTCCTTTCTGCTATACCTCTCTGCCCCTTCCTCCTCTGAGACACCACTCAGTGAACTTTCCCTGCTTTTAAAGAGTCATGTGATTAGATTCACCCCACTTAGGTAATTCAGGATAACCTCTCCATTTTAGGCCCATAATTTTAATCAAATCTGCAGACTCTCTTTTCCTACATAAGGTAACATATTCGAAGATCCATCGATTAAGGCACAGGAGTCTTTGAATGCCATTGTCCCTATCACAATGAACTGGAAATTCTGCATTTAACAAAACAGGCACAATTCATGTCTTCATTTTCATTTACTTTGTTTCTATTTTTTTAACTTTCATTTTACATTCAGGGCTACATGTGTTGGTTTGTTACATGAATAAATTGTATATTGCTGAGGTTTAGTGTATGAATGATCCCTCACCCAGGCACCCAATAGGTAGTTTTTCAACCCTTGCCCTCCTTCCAGCCTCCTCCTCTAGTGATCCCAAGGGCCCAGTGTTTATTGTTCCCATAAAATTAACAGAGTAGGAAGATGTTTAGATAGATACAAAATGATAACCTAAAGAATTATGTAATTATTAAATATGTTGAACTCTCTAAAGATTGCACCAGATGGTAAAAGGTACAGTGAAGAAAAATGGCAGCTGATCTGTTCTATAGAGAGAAGAAATGCTTTCCCAAGAACATGAAAATTGAGTTGAGCTCTGAATGATGGGTCAGCACCACATCCATGAAGAGGATTGAGAGAAGAGCATTTCAGAAAGAAGAAACAGCATGTTTAAATGCCTTAAGGCAAATGTAGTACAAAGAACTGAAAGAAGGCTAGACAGCTAGAGCAGAGGGAATAAGGGATGTGGGACAAGAGAGAAGGGTTGGCCATGCAGGACAACATGGGTACACAGAAAAGTTTTCAGCAAGGAAATGCCATGTTCAGATTTTAATTTTCAGATGACTATTTTGAGTGCAGTGTGGATAAGGTATTGCAGGTGCCAAAAGAGCTACAGTGTTAGGAGTGTAGTTCTGCGTTCTCAGAATGAGATGATAAGAGCTTCAGGCTAAGCATCTACAGTGAAAAGGGAGGAAAGTGAATAAATTTAAGAGCTGTTTAAGTGTCTGTTTTGTCAGGATTCCTTGACATGTAACTCGAACTTTCACATGAGTGAAATGTGAGGTGAGAACAGTATTACTAGCTCACAATTTCCAAACACAGAAAGATCAGGGATGGCAGTAACTGAAGTCAGGAACACAAGGGCCCAGGGCCTTCTCACTGTCTCTCTGTGCAGTGGCTTCCTTGCCTCTAAATGCAGTAGACCAGTTCAGAGTGACGACAGGGGCAGGAGTGGAGAGGATGTCCTGCAAGTAATCCGAGAGTCCCATCTTTATAGCCAGAGAAGAAAAAATCTTTTAAATTTTAACTCCATCTAGCTATAAGCAAGTGATCAAATTTAGCGAATTCCCTGATTAGTCAAACTTGGATCACTTGTTTATTCCTAGAAAAACATTAGGTTAGAGGTAAGGTCCTAATTTGGGAGGTCTGGATATTTTTTAAGGATATATTTCAGAAAAAAAAAATGTTCTGAGAAAACAGAACAATAAGTGCTTAGTACAAAAAGGAAAGGTATAGGTAAGATATGGTACATTATAGACGGGGGCTCTCCAAAATACTTTTTACAGCTTGATCATCTAAATCAGTGATGACCAAATTATGATTTTTTTTTTAACGGAGTCTCACTGTGTTGCCCAGGCTGGAGTGCAATGGCAAGATCTCGGCTCACTGCAACCTCTGCCTCACGGGTTTAAGCAATTCTCCTGCCCAGACTCCCAAGTAATGGATTACAGGCATACACCACCATACCCAGCTAAATTTTTTGTGTGTTTTAGTAGAGACAGGGCTTCACTGTGTTTCCCAGGCTGGTCCCGAACTCCTGAGCTCAGGCAATCCACCAGCCTCGGCCTCCCAAAGTGCTGGAATTACAGGTGTGAGCCACTGCACCCAAATTATGCTTGTTTTCTCCTTTCATAAATAAAGTTTTATTGGAACACAACCATGCACATCTGCTTATGAAATGTCTATGACTGCTTTCACACTGTGACAGAAAAGATAAGGGCTGGGCACAGTGGCTCATGCCTGTAATCCTAACACTTTGGGAGGTCAAGGTAGGTAGATCACCTGAGGTTAAGAGTTCGAGACCAGCCTGGCCAATGTGGCTACGTGCCATCTCTATTGAAAATATAAAAAATTAGCTGGGCATGATGTCGCACACCTGTACTCCCAGCTACTCAGGAGGCTGAGGCATGAGAGCCCTTGAACCCAGGAGGCAGAGGTTGCAGTGAGCCAACATCATGCCACTGCACTCCAGCCTGAGTGACAGAAGAGGTGAGTGATCTCAATAGAGATCACGTATTCCACAAAGCCTGAAATTTTTACATTTACAGAAAAATTTGCCTTATTTGCATAAAAATCTGCCAGTTCCCGATCTAGATGAATAGTCGTGTCTTTCAAGAGAAGGATCTAGTTTGAACAGAAAAGCATACATTTGGTTTTGGACATGTTGAGTTCAAGTGCTTTTGAGATATCCAAGTTGGAGCAGTAATTACATGGTTGGATATTTGAAGGTCAATTTATTTTGAAAGGAAACAGCTTAATGAGGACTTGAACAATTTCTCATACTCCTCAGAAACAACTGATTATTTTGTAGTCACAGTTACAGTCACCATTATAACTAGTTTTAAACTCACCTAGACAACGCATGATAACTTGCTCGGAGCAAGTGTTTGGAAGCCAACCAATGAGTAATAGTGTTTCTTTTTGGAAAGACAACCAATTGGCAAGAGACTGACTCCAGCGAACATACTGGAAAGTCAACCAATTCACAACAGTCTTCCCCAAGAAATCACGCTTCTGTAGCGGACATCAAGTCATTCTCTGAACTCATTATTTTCTAATATTTCCACGTAAAATCAATAGTCTGCTGTGTTTGGAAAGACTGTCTAAAAATCGTAACTCTCCTTTACTTCAGTAAGTAATAAATTTAACTTTGTGTTTCAGTTAATAAGTGGTGGTTTCTTCCCTAACCTTAGCCTGAGCTTTTTTTTTTTAAGTACCTTAAGTGCATAGGCAGTTGCAGCCAAGGGAAAGCATAGGGAAGTCAAGTGGGGCTAGAGTGTAGTCATACGAATGCTAACATTTAATGACTATGTAGAGAAGGGTAAGTCTACAGAGGAAAGAGTGAAGGAGGAGCCACAGAGATAGAAAGAAAAGGAAGAATATATATTGTCATAGAAACTGAGGCTGGAAACTGTTTTAAGAGTTAAGGAACAGTCAGCAAAGTAAAACGTCACCGAGGACTTACTTGGGATAGAAATGGAAATATGTCTACTGCATTTGCTGGACAGGCAGAGATTTATGACTTTTGTGAGATCTGTTTGTGTGCTCCAATGAGAATGAAACTAAGACCAGAAGTTGAGATGTGAGTGGAGATGAGAAAATGGGAACAAAATGTATAAACATTTCTTTTGCAGGTAGAAAAACAGATGGCTTAGTGTCAATTGATTTTTCTAAGATTAAAAAAAGATGGAAGAGGTTCAGTAAAAAAAGAGATTGAAAATATAACAGAGAAAAGATATAATCAATAGCATGGTGCATACGTAGGCAGTGAGTGGAAGGGAACAAAGTGGGCAGTGAAATAGTTTGGTTCTGATAAAAGCATATGTGCCTATAAAACAAAACATAAAAAAATAGGGAGCAAGAATGAGTAGAAATGTAGAATGGATTATAGGTTGGGTAGCATAACACTGGAGGAGGACAAATTTTATTGTTTCTTTCATCTTTTTGGAGGAAGAAAGCAAAATTATCTCCTGAGAGTGAAAAACCAAATGAATGAGTTGGTTGAGGTCTGAGAAAACTTGGGACATTTAGAGAGAGAAGATAGGGAGAGTCAAGAATATAACATTGGTGGGCAACAGAGGAACCAGAAAGCTAGCTGAAAATAATTAAAGAAAAAGGAAAGAGGAAAACTAGAAGAGTGGTATAATAAAAGCAAGGGACATTGTATAAAAAAATATTAGATTCTAGTTGCAGAGGACAAAGAAGACAAAAACTGAATATAGTCTATTTGACTTAAGAAATAGAAAATAGTTGGATTTTCCATAGAGTGAAACCATAAATCTACTTATAATGGGTTACAAGTTGATTTAGAAGGTTTCAAATTAAGCATAGTCATTTGAACACAACATATTTGTTTCTGCCCCTTTGATATGTGACAGTAAATAATTTAATACCTACATTATACTTAATATAATGAGAGCAAAGAAGTCAAAAATTATGTACTTTAAGAGCAAGTAACAGAAAACACACAAGAGATGACAGTTGCTGAGAAATTTTAGGAAGATGGAAAGTAATGAAGGAGTAAACAGAGATGAGCACAGTAAATAGCAACTGCCTACAAGTGCCCAAGAGAAAACATCATTTCAATACAGAATCACAAAAATATTCAGAATTTGGAATCAACAAGTCAAGATCTGGGCAAAAACTCCAGGTCCGTTCTCAATCAATTACCAGTGAACACATATCTGATCATGCCACAGAGTTTCCAGTGAGCTAACTGGTGTCCCATTTTTAACTGTTAGTGAATAACACAAGACCACCAGTCATTTGAAGAAACACTAACACAGCAGAGAGAGGCCAAAACGAAGAGAAAAAGAATACACACAAACTAGAAGCAGAAATTCTTCCCATCACCACAAACATCACTAGAATTAATATTCCCAGAGAGTAAAAAGAGAAATTGATAGATAGAGATATGCATTATGCCCAGAAAGAACAACAGAATTAGGAAGGGAATAACTGGTGAAGCCCAGTTTTGGAGCTGAGTAGCTGAACAAACAGAAGTATTTGAGAACAGAGTCTCAAGAATGGGAAGGTGGGAATTAAGAGAATCTTATTTTATATGATTAGCCATGTATTACTATTTTATTTTAAATGTTTGTGCTTGCAATAATGTTTTATAAATGGGAAATAATAATAGGTGTATTAAGACATGGTATATGTGAACAAAGATTATAAATAACCTTTCCAAGATCTTTGTTCTAGTCTTAAAACCACATGATTATATAGAAACTAAGCAACTTACTCCTGAATGTCTTTTCAATAAGCAAAAAACTAAGACAGAAATAAAAATTATTTGAAACAAATGAAACTAAAAACAGAATGTATTAAAACCTCTAGAATGGGGCAAAAGCGGTGTTAAAAGGAAAGTTTATAGTGCTAACTGCCTACTTCAAAAAGCTAGAAAGATCTTAGATTAATAAACTAATGTTGCATCTAAAGGAACTGGAAGTAAAGAGCAAATGAATCCCAAAGCTAACAAAGAAAATAAATAAATAAAATCAAAGGAGAATTGAATGAAATTGAGACCCAAAAAAAAACCATATAAAATGTCAATAAAATGAAAACTTTGTTTTTTTTAAGGATAAATAACAGACCAGATCACTCAATAGATTAACAAAGTAAAAAGAGAGATGATCCAAATAAGTATAGTCAGAAGAAACAAAGATGACAATTCAACCAATCTTACAAAAATATAAAATATCCTCAGAGACTACTGTGAACATCTCTATACACACAAGCTATGAAATCTAGAAAAAAACTGATAAATTCCTAGAAACACATAACCTGCCAACATTGAACCAGGAAAAAATAGAAACCCTGAAAAGACCGTTAATGAGTTACCAAATTGAATTGGTAATAAAAAATCTACCAACCCCCAGCTAGGTTCACAGCCAAATTCTACCAAATATAAAAAGAAGAGCTGGAACTAATTCTACTAAAAATATTCAAAAAACTTCAGGAGGAAAGATTCTTCCCTAAGTAATTCTACAAAACCAATATCATCTTGATACCATAATCTGGAAAAGACGCAACAAAAAAGAAAACTACAGCTCAATATCCCTGAAGAACATAGACAGAAAAATCTTCAACAAAATACTAGTAAATCAAATTCAGCCGCACATCAAAAAGATAATCCACTGTGATCAAATAAGCTTCATTCCTGGGATGCAAGGATGCTTCAACACATGCAAATCAATAAATGTGATTCACCACATAAACAGAATTAAAAACAAAAATTGTATGATTATCTCAGTAGATACAGAAAAATAATTCAATAAAATCCAACATCTCTTCATGTTAAAAACCCTCAACAAAGTATGAATCAAAGGAAACTGTCTCAAAATAGTAAGAGTCATCTATGACAAACCCACAATAAGGCAATATAATACTGAATAGGCAAAATTTGAAGCATTCCTCTTAAGAACTGGAATAAGACAAGGATATCCACTCTCGTCACTCCTATTCAACATAGTACTGGAAATCCTAGCCAGAGCAATCAAGCAAGAGGAAAAAATAAAAGGCATCCAAATAAGAAAAAGAGGAAATCAAATCATCTCACTTTGCTGAGGGTATCATTCTATATTTAGAAAGCCCTAAAGATTCTTCCAAAATACTCTTAGACTTGATAAAAAACTTCAGAAAAGTTTCAGGATA
This sequence comes from Cacajao melanocephalus, assembly GCA_963573385.1. Lineage (NCBI taxonomy): Eukaryota > Metazoa > Chordata > Mammalia > Primates > Pitheciidae > Cacajao > Cacajao melanocephalus. The sequence goes on from CAUYLG010036257.1 coordinate 11,532, forward strand.
CAAAATCAACATACAAAACCAAACACCAATAACATTCAAGCTGATAACCAAACCAATAATACAATAAAATTTACAGTAGCCATAAAAAATAAAATACATAGAAATACATCTAATCAAGGAGGTGAAAGACCTCTACAATGAGAACTACAAAATACTGCTGAAAGAAATCATAGATGACACAAACAAGAGGGAAGATATTTCCTGCTCATAAATTGGAATAAACAATTATTAAAACATCTATACTGTTCAAAAGTGATCTATAGACTCAATGCAATTTCTATCAAATTATCAACATCTTTCTACACAGAATTAGAAAAAAAAACTATTCTAAAATCTGTGTGAAACCAAAAGGAGCCCAAATAGCCAAAACAATCCTAAGCAAAAAGAACAAAGCCAGAGATACCACATTACCTGACTTCAAGCTATGCTATAAGGCTACAGTAACCAAAACAGTATAGTACTTTTACAAAAATAGACACAAAGACCAATGAAACAGAATAGAGAACCCAGAGATAAAGCCACATATTTGCAACCAACTGACTTTTGACAAAATCAACAAAAGTAAACAGTGGGAAAGGAAACCCTATTCAAAAAATGGTGCTGTTAAACCTGGCTAACCATATGCAAAAGAATGAAATTCTATCCCTACCTCTTGTCCTATACAAATATTAACTCAAGATAAAGACTTAAAGCTAAGACCTGAAATAATAAAACTTCTAGAAGAAAACCTAGAAAATGGACTTCTGGATGTTGGCCTAGGCAAATAATTTATTACTAAGTCTTTAAAAGCAAATGCAACAAAAACAAAAACTGGCAATTAAGACCTAATTAAACTAAAGAGCTTCTGCACAGCAAAATAAACTATCGATATAGTAGACAGACAACCTATAGAATGGGAAAAAACACTTGTAGACTATGCATCTGGCAAAGGACTAATATCCAGAGTCTGCAGGGAACTTAAACAAATCAACAAGAAAAAAGAATCCATTAAAAAGTGGGCAAAAGACATGAACAGACCCTTCTTAAAAGAAGACGTACAAGCAGCCAACAGACATAAAATAAAATCGTCATCATCACTAATCATCAGAAAAAATGCAAATCAAAACCACAATGAGATATCATCTCACAACACTCAGAATGGCTATTACTAAAAAGTCAAAAAATAACAGATATTAACAAGGTAGCAAAGAAAAGGCAATGCTTATACATTGCTGGTAGGGATATAAATTAGTTGAGCCACTATAGAAAGCAGTCGGAGAGTTCTCAAAGATCTAAAAATAGAATTATCATTCAACTCAGCAATCCTATTATTAGATACCTATCCAAGAAAATATGTAAATCCTTCTACCTAAAAATCACCTACACTCATATTTATCACAGCACTGTTGACAATAGCAAAGACATGGAACCAACTTAGTGGCTGTCAGTGGTGGATTAGATAAATAAAATGTGGTGCATATACATCATGGAATACTATGCAGTCATAAAAAGAATGAAATTATATAATTTGCAGCAGCATGGATGCAGTTTGTGGCCATTATCCTAAGTAAGTTTATGAAAAAACAGAAAACTAAATACTACATGTTCTTACTTGCAAGTGAAAGCTAAACATTAGTACATACAGACATAAAGATAGAAACAGTAGACACCAGGGACTCCAAAAATAGGGGAGGAAGGGAGTAGGGCAAGGGCTGAAGAACTACTTAGTAAGTGCTATATTCCCTAATTGGGCAATGGGATCAACAGAAGCCCAAACTTCAGCACAATGCAATATTACCCAGATAACAAACCTGTACATGTACCCCTGCCTCTAATTTTTTTTTTTAGAAAAGTTGAATATATACTGACTATATAACCCAGAAACTTCACTCCTCAGTAACTTTCCAAGAGAAATAATGACTCATCCTCATTCAAAGACTAAAATGTAAAGATATTAATCAAAGACTAAAAGGTGAAGACACCAATGTTTGTAGCAATTTTATTCATATTAGTTTAAAATGAGGGAAGTCTACCAACTGGGGATTGGATAAACACCTTGTGGCAAACCCTTCAATGGAATACTACACAGCAATTTAAAGGGAAAGACTACCAGCGCATGCATAACATAAATGAATCTCAAAGTTCTTATGCCCAGTGGAAAAATGTAGGCACAAAAGTCTCATGTGATTTTACCTACATGAAATGCCCAGAATTGGCAAAACTATAGAGACCTAAAACAGACCAGTGATGGCCTAGGGTTGGGCATGGGAGATAAGATTGACTGCTAAGGAGCAGAAAGAATGTTTTGGGATGAGGAAAGGAACCGAAACCCAGATTGCAGGGATGGTGGCTGTGTGACTAAAACTCATGGGACCACATACTTAAAATGAAAAAATTATATATGCTATGTAAATTATCCCTCAAAAAAATGTTTTACAAAGTAAAAAAAAATCTTTGTTCTAAAGAAAAGAGGAGAATGTGATATTCTGATAACAATAAAGATGCAGGATGGTGGAAGGGGTTCGATTTTACTCTTTTTAATAGGATATATTTGAGTGTACTTATAGGTTAGGAAGAAGAATAAGAAGGAGAAAGAGGATCAAAACCCAGACAACAGAGCAAGTAATGGAAAAGACATAGGGTGGGAACCGGACCCACAAGGCAGATGATAGAGGTGGAGCTTCAGCACAAGCTGCTCCCTCCTCTGCACTGAAAGGGTAACACCGATGAAGCTTATCCTCTCATCTTCTCAGTAAAAAAGAAACAAGGCCACCTACTGCAAGGGACATCAGTGCAGGGCAGGTGGATAGGTAAAAATGAGAAGAGCGCTAGCAATTTTAAATATCCTTGTGGGTTATTGAGAAAGCAAGCAGGCTAGTCATGTAAAATAACTTTCAAACCAAAATGAAGACATACTGGAGACTGGAGACCACAGTTTGTAGCAACAGAGGTTTACAGAGTTAAACCGTTTTCTCCAGGGGCATTTATCAGCTACTTTTTTGTAAGGGTACAATGAATGGCTAGATTGATACTAATTTGCAAGGCCATGAGGATGTTGAAGCAACCAAAAACAGAACTTAAGTGCTGCACTCTGGAGAGGTGGGCTATCAAAGGAAGGAAAGGGTGTACTGAAATAAAAGAGAGGGGTTGAACAATTAAATTCTCAGAGTACCTAGAAAACCTACATATAGAGAGCAAGAGGGGAAAAAAAACCATGCAGGGATAATTATGGTCATAAATTGAAAAGTTAGAGTTTAGGATTTCCTAATAAGTGCCTAGGTCTGGGGTACGATTCTGGGAGAGAGTGGCTCTAGGGGTTAGATGGAGGTTGTTGGAGTATAAGAAGTCTGGAAGCTTTCCACATAGATAACAAAGATAACCAGGATAACAGTTGAGCCTAAAAGGAGTGAAAAGAAAGACAGTAAGTCAGGTACCAGTGCTTGAGCAATAATGGAGGAGTACAGCTGCATAGAAGACCTCAAGGGAGAAATGCTTCCTAAAGGTAGAAGCATAAGGATCTATAGGTAATAAAAGGCATCAATACCTTTGTTAATATTTCTTAACCTTCCCTTGTCTCCTGACTCTGCTAACTGTGATTATCTGGCCAGACCAGCAAAATAATCCAGTGTCACTAAAAAGCAAGTTGAACAAGACTAAGAATTGCTGCCATAGGAAATTATCATGAGAAATACCTTGGAGATGGTGCAATAAAAGAGAATTCAAGTCAGCCATAAAAATGTACCTGCCCAAATGCCTAGGGCCAAGACAAAAATCAGGATGGGCACAACAGAAAGCAATCAAGATACCAGAGCCAAATGAAAGAGAGTGGCTCCTTTTAATTTCAAGTTTTAGGTACCTGTATATTTAGGAGAGCTCCCCATGGAACTGGCTGTGTACTACAAGCTTAATTGGATGATAAATAGAAAGATGCAAAGAGGCAAGAGTGGATAAGCAGGGGTCATTCTGTGCAATATGAAGGGACCAGTGCAAAGCCTGTTCCAGAATGACTTGGCCCACTGATTTGGGGAGAGAAAACCACTTGGAGTGATCAGAGCACTGGCCATTGAGTGCTCTGCTTTCCATTTGCCTGTGAGCACAGCATAGAAGTCTTTGCAATAGGTGGCTCATTCTCAGAATGTTTCCTGCCTTACTCTCTTCTCCAATACCAAATGTTTAATGTTTTCCAGCCCCTGTTGTGTGTTACATTAGGCCATCATGAAGATACTTCTTGTTTATTATCTCCCTCCTGTGTCTTCCTGCCCCTTATTTCCCTTTCTTTAAAGGCAAGCTCTTTCTTGGCAATTTTTTATCTCTGAGCTTGGAGCCTCTCCCTATTTCCTCTGCCTCTTTACTCCACATATATATTTTATTAACAAACCTACAGGGTGCCTTCAAACTAAGATACTTTAAAAAATAATTGCTACATTCCTCTAATCTTCCTAAGTACAAATTCTAGGCATCAACTGCCTAACTATTCATAGAAAGTTATTTTAGGGTGCAAATTTCGAACCGTTGTGAAATTCCAGTGGCTATGGACAGATTTCCTTACAATATTCTGATAGTTAAGCTTTTTAGGCAGGATTGTCTGAAGCTGTGTAGCTTAAGGGCCTTTGAGTAATAATTATCATTGTGACATGGTAAAAAGCCCCATAAAACTGCATACCTCAACCATACCTTGGCTTTCTGTTTAAACTGCTCTGTAACCCGTAATGTGACAAGCAAGCAGTCCAAACCCAGGCCATCTTGGCCCCTGCCACTTGTAATTTCCACCCTACCCAGACAATGTGTAAACAAATGCTTATTTTGACTTTTGTTAACCGCTTAAGTAACAATCAGAATGTCAAAAG
>CAUYLG010036258.1:0-30544 GCA_963573385.1 Cacajao melanocephalus
ACTTAATAAATACTAAACGACTCTTAAAATGGTTTAGTTCCATGTGACTACATGGAAATATGCAATATTATGTATAATATAATGTAATATAATGACATGTGAGGGAACTAACTATAGCTTCTACAAAGTTCTTGCAGAAAATATACTAAAAATCACAATACTGTGTGTTCAGGTGTCAGACCATACATTAGTTTTTATTTTATTTTCTCTTTATCCAAGCTTTCATTTATATTTTTATACCTCTTGCATAATTGAAGAAGAGTCAATGCTGAAAGCTGATCTCATTTCCTTTTTTTTCTAAAACTTTGCCTCTCCCTGGCTTCCTGACGGTTGGAAGTGGCCACAGTTCTTTTCAGTCCTCCAGATGCTCTGCCCTAAAGTTTGTAATTTTTAATTTATCTTTTCTTTTTACCTCTCAGATTCAAACTATCCCAGAATGCAATGGAATCATTCACAACAGATTCTGTTCGTTACCACACTCTGCCCAAATCTGAGCTTTCAGCCACTACACAGCATATACTTAATATCCCCTAAAGAGGCTACATGTTCCCTCTTCTCACACATACCTGCCTTTGCTCTCTATTATCTACTAATTTTAAATTTGGACTCCAGTGTTGGGCTGCTAGCATCTTCTATATAATCTCTTTTACTTCTTATCTCCTTTTACAAATATCCCCATCTCAGATCCTCTACCCTTGCCAGAAGTCTCTGCTGGGTTTCAGTTCCATGCTTGGTACTCATTAATCTTCCTGGGTCCTCTTTGTACTATCATATCCGTGTTTGGGGATGCTCTACCTCATGTATCCTCAATACTTATTGCATGGACTTTCTCAGCATCCTAGTTAAAGTCAAAGGTGATAAAGTATTTGAAAATATTACAGAAACACTAGGTTGTATGTTATAGCGTAATCCTTAAAGAGTTATGGTTAATGGCTAACATTCAAATTATTTTTTAATATTTGGAAAATGGAATTTAGAAATAACAGACTCTCAGTCTCAGACAAAATACTAGAAAGGATAATGACAGCCATGGATTCGTTGTCACCGAAGGCAGGAAACAGTGGTTAATAGAAGCAATGAGACCAAGACATTCCATAGTCATTTGCTAGAATTCGTTAGCTTTGATCAGGGGAATGGTTTGAGCACAGTATTTGTCAAAGCATTTTTGACAGCCTTGCAGATGAGACTGTGAAATGTGAGCTGGATAATAAAAACTTGAGTAAATTCATAGCTGGTTGAAAAACACAAAGAATCTTGATTAAGACATAGATCAACTTGAAAAGAAGGTTCTGCAGACATACCACTGGGTACTGATGATCTATCTGGTGCTGATCTCTTCAGCATTTTTGTCAATCACTTAAATAAATAATCAGAAGGTATTTTTGTCAAATTTGTCCAATTAAAATAGCTAGAAAGGATTTTTTTTTTTTTACAGTGAATGTCAGAAAAAGAAGAAAAAAGTCCTTCAAAGTCTAAAATTTTAGACCAATATCAAGAAGATGAAATAACGTACGGGTAAATATGATTCCTTCAACCCATATTTAAAAAGCTGTCTGCTCAACTCTTGGGTGGGTGAGACTTTGTTTAACCAAAGTTCATGTGAACAAAAAAGATTGCCAGAGGTTTTCATTGATTGTATCTCTGATATGAGTTATACAGTTATATGGAGGCAAAAACCAGAAAAAGTCATTTGGGGGTAGTATGATAGAGTCCAGAGCAAAGGAGGTAAAGATTCTTACTTTACTCTCAACTTCTTGAACCAGAGCTTGAGAAACCTGTTTAATTCCAGATGTCTTATTTTAATGAGGGAAATGGTCAATACAAAGGTAACGCAAGCAATACGACCAGAAAGAAAAATGCAAGGATACCAGGACAAATGAGGAAGAGGTTATAAAAAATGGGATGTTTAGCTGAAAAAGGAGATCATACAAGAAGTGTTGTGACAGCTGGGGTTGTATACATAGCAGGCTCACAGGCCTAACAGAGGAGTCAGTGTTTGCAAACAATGCTTTAACGTGCTGTCGTGCCGGCAATGCTGAGCTGCTGCACAAAGTGGGATCACCGTGAAATGAATTTCTTTGCTGCCAATGAATGAGTCAAATTTACTTTCCTTACTAGCATCTCTGTGCCTGATATATGTGTCTAAAGCATGCTACAGAAATCAACATGTGAAGAGGGAATTTTTTTTTTAATTTTTTACTTTAAGTTCTGGGAGAAATGTGCAGAACATGCAGGTTTGTTACATAGTTATGCATGTGCCATGGTGGTTTGCTGTACCTATCAACCCATCATCTAAGTTTTAAGCCCCACATGCACATTAGGTATTTGTGCTAATGCTCTCCCTCCCTTTACCCCCCACCCCCCAACAAGCCCCTGTGTATGATGTTCCCCTCCCTGTGTCCATGTGTCCTCATTGTTCAACTCCCACTTATGAGTGGAAACATGCAGTGTTTGTTTTCTGTTTTAGTGTTAGTTTGCTGAGAATGATGGCTTCCAGCTTCATCCATGTCCTACAAAGGACATGATCATGAAGTCAGGGAAGGGGAAGGCTGCTCTGTGTAGTTCATCCTGAAATAAATAGCCCAAGGAGGTGAAGTGAGAATTTTTCAACATTACAACTGTACTCATAGATCTCATGGCATTTTAGAGTCAAATTTAAGGTATCAAAGATTGGGAAAGGATGTGTGACCTTTGGATTTAGGAAAAGGTTTAGTCTTTCTTTCACTCTCACTTTCTTTCCTCTCTTTTTCTTTCTTTCAAAAAAAAAAACTGTTCATAATGTCAGCTATGTGAAATGCAAAACTGCTTGTCAATTTACCCGTGTGATTTATTTAGCTGAAATCTATCTTATTACTGATTCAAAAATATGGCATCTGCCATTTCTTAAAGATAAATGAGGTAGAAAATCTATTTTTTAGTCCATTTTTAACTGCCATCTCCAACTGAAAAACGTCAAGAGTAAGAATGAATGTAAAAATACAACAGAGATGGACTAAACTCGATTTCAAGGTTATTACACATCTCAATCCTTTTTTCAAATACTGACTTCTCATACACTTGAAGCTCATTAATTTTGAATTGTTGATCACATCAAGGCTAAAATTCAGCTTTGACCCCTTTCAAATAAAAGTTAAAACTTCAGAGTATTATTAAAAAGATAAACTGCTTTTTCAAAAAGTATTAATGTATTAGTACTAATTTCTAATATTAATTTCAACAGAAATTTGAATTTACGGATACGTAGTAGTTGTACCCATACGTGAGGTGCATAAAATATTTTGATCCAAGCATGTAATGTATAATGATCAAAACTGGGTAGTTGGGATATCTTTTACCTCAAACATTTATCATTTCTTTTTGCTGGGAACATCCCACATGTTCTCTTCTAGCTATTTTCAAGTACACAATAAATTATGTTTAACTATAGTCACCCTATTATGTTAGTGAACACTAGAACTTATTCCTTCTATCTAACTGTATGTTTGTACCAATCAACCACCTTCTCCTCTTTCCTTTCCAGCCTCTGGTAATCACCATTCTATTCACCACCTCCATGAGATCGGTTTGTTTAGTGCACACAGAGGAGTACAAACATTTTATTTGTCTCTGTGTGCCTCGCTTAGGAACTTTAAATTATTGATTTAAAGTAGTGGTTAGTGGTTAGTTGATGTTGGGGATACTAAAAAATATTAAACAAAAAGAAACATTAAAGATCATTTAGTTTTATTTTTCAAAATTGGAAACTCGCCAATGAGAGGACAGGCAAGTTCTTGCCTAAGCTAGTGCTGCTGGTCACTGTAGGGTGGGGTCTAGAACTCAGGTTTCCTAGTTCATGGTCAGATGCTCTTTATATAACACCACTGGACAACAGAAACCCACAGTAAATTAAGTCAAAGAATATTGCACTGAGCATCTGGTTTATACAATGTACTGTACTAAGTCCTGGTAAGAGGACTGGGTATACAAAGAGGACACAACACTTTTCTTTTTTTTTTTTTTGAGACAGAGTCTTGCTGTGTCACCAGGCACCAGGTTGGAGTGCAGTGGTGCAATCTCGGCTCACTGCAATCTCCGCCTCCTGGGTTCAAGCAATTCTCCTGCGTCAGCTCCCCAGGTAGCTGGGACTACAGGTGCATGCCACCACGCCCAGCTAATTTTTGTATTTTTTTTAGTAGAGATGGGGTTTCACCATGTTGGCCAGGATGGTCTCGATCTCTTGACCTCGTGATCCACCCACCTTGGCCTCCCAAAGTGCTGGGATTACAGGTGTGAGCCACCGCGCCCGGCCACAACACTTTTCTTAAAGAAACTCAGTCTTAGCTAGGAGATAAGTCTGAAAACCTAAAAAATCAATAAAGGCACAGCCCAGTAAAAGCTGTTCTATTATAGCCAAAGCAGAGAGGACTCTGTGTCCAGTTCTCTAATGATCTGTCTTGAAAAGAAAAGAGTAAAATTTAGAACACAGGTAGGAATGGTGGATAACCTATTTTTCATATTCTTTATCTCTTAAAAGACTAGCATGTGAGAATGGGGCAGCAGAGAGTTCTAGGGTTAAATTCTCTGGTGAGAATGGGTAGGAGGTCTATGCTTGGTTGGAAGTTAACAGGAGTTTAATGTGCATGACAACCAGGCAGGCAAGTCAACAGGTGGACCCTTTCATGAAAATAAAGCGCTCAGGGCTAAGGAATACAGACGGATAGAGCCCAGATTTTCTTCAGAAAACCTGTGTCTGTTTCAGCACACAAGACAAGTAGGTGGGTGAAAACTGATAGTATACATCTTAAAGCATAATCAGTATTATTTTCATTTAAGTATTTATTTTAACATGCATTAAATTAATTCATCATAGCCATGGAAAAACTCACTGAAATATCTATTTACTTCCTGATGAATTCTCCATTATTAATTAAGTGCAAATCGTACCCTTAGGTCACTGACCTGCTGTGTAGAATTACTCATTAGATATAGGCTAATTGATTCATTAGATAGAAATCATTAGATTTAAGCTGTAGGGCAGTTGCAAAGGTGGTGGATTTGATTCTAAAGACATTCTATGTGGCATAAACAACATAAAGAATCTGTTGTTTGTTTATGTATCAATGAAAGTATATATCAATTTAGAGAGAACAACGAACTTAAAAAAATCTCATTTGCTTTTTAGCACAGATTTACTATGGATTTTCACTGAAAGTTGATTAAACCAGACTTTCTCAAGGTGCTGACAGATAATCTGCCTCTGAATCCTCAGTAGAAAGGGATGTTAAGATTTAAGTGGGGCTGCAGGTAATTCTGTAATTTTTTTTTTCTACTGCATTCCTGGCGTGCTGCTTGGGAATTTATTTAGTACTTTACAAGTTGTTCACAAGATCTTCACTTGACCTTCAGCAGAGCATCTTCCAGGGCAATCCCAGTGGCCTAGGAGCCTCAGGAACTGGTTTCATAATGATCTGGAGATTGGGCCTCTAAGGTACTAGTCACCCCGCTGCAGCCTGTGCTCCAAGGGTGGCTGAGGCACCTCCAGTGACAGGCCTGGCCATGTATCAAAGACAGAGGAATTTCATGCACAACTTATGAAACTGTGAGGCATGTGCAACTTCAGCAGAAAAGAAAAATCAGCTATTCTAATACTGTATTTATACCTGAAAAAGCTGGTTTTGTCTTTGACTCCTGGCTCAGAAGGACCCCAGGGCCTCAAAGTTACTACTTTCTCAGTGAAGATTCTCTCTTATTGGTGCCACATGGAGCCATTGGGTCACCATCCAGGCATTGATGTCTTTATAGCCAAAGCGTTCAGGTGTTACTCCACTGTGCTACTAACTGAACTTCACAAATGCTGCCTTAACCCCTCCTCAGTATTGGGCACTGTTTTTGGAATGTAGCGGGGTGAGGAGTGGAGCCCTCTGAACTATGGAGAGCACCCAACCTGGGCTTGCTATTCACAGTCAGCAATCATCTACTGAGCATCACTCTGTACAAAGTATGCTCTTCCATTTTTGAAAAAATTCTATTCATTTTTGACATAATTATTCTACATATTTATGGAGTACAGTGTGATGTTTCAATACATGTATACCTTGTGCAATGATCAAATCAGGGTAATTGCCGTATCTGTCACCTCAAAACTGTATCCTTTCTTTGTGGTGGGAACATTCAAATCCTCTCTTCTAGCTGTCTTGAGACATACAATAGCTTATTGTTGGCAATGGTCAACCTAGTGTGTAGTGGGACATCACAACGGATTCTTCCTTTCTAATTGTAACTTTTGTTAAATTAAGTTTAGCCTGAAACTGCTTCCTTACATATTTTAAGTCCAACCTAAAGGTTTTTCAGGACCTAGTGAACCATAACCTGACTGGTTGTGTAAACAGATAGTAGCGTACTCTTGTGCTAATTAAAGACGGCCAGCTGTTCAAACTGAGGTTGCTCCCGGAACCAAGCTGGTCCAGCTGCGTTTTCTCAAGGCCCAATAAGGAGAAGCAGACAAACTAGGAAGGAAGGGAATTTATGCTGTAAGCAGACACAGGGAGCAGGCTGGAGATAATTCCACTAGACCAACTCAAAGTGTTACAGTTTTCTTAGTGCTTATATAGGTTGAGGTTATGTGCCTACACGCAGTAGAGCATTCGCCTGTCTATTGGTAACTAATCTTGTTTCAACTAGAAGGTAAGAGACAAACTAATGCTTGCTAAGTCTGATTAAAAGGGCCTCAGTACCTTCAAGGCCTGTCAACTGTGGTACCGGAGTGACTATTTCTATCTTACCTCCTTTACAGCTTGGTCCAGAGAGTTGCCTTAGACTCTCCAATGAATCTATTCAAATAGCTGCCTCTGTTACCTTTACTTGTCTCAGATTTCGTTGACCTGAGACAGGTCCTGGCACTAGGAATGTAAGACTGTCTCTATTATTTTGTTTGCTCCAGGTTAGGGAGAAGCCTCTGCAAGGCTCCTACTGAACATATGTTTCATTTCTAGCTCTGCTACCTGGGCACCGATTTCCCTGGTTTAACTATTTGCTCAATGTTAAGGCAGCTCTGTGGAAATTTGTCTGCGTAACTGAAGTGCTATGCTGTAGCAGGAAATCAGAGATTTGGAGAGACCGATGGGGGTTGCAGGAGGATTTTATCTAACGTGATTACGGGCGTAGCAGAATTGCTTTCTAATTTTGAGCAAAGACAAAGAAAATGGGGTGCCTTTCATGCACCTAGCTTGTACAGTATGATGAAGCCAGAAGCAGGTTTTACAGAAGCCAGAACAAAGAACAGTTAATAACTTGTGACATGTTTTGTGATGCACTTTACATTTGAAAAGTAACATTCTGAGAAACATGTTTTGCAGTTTTGAGCCTATTTGCTTCGTGACTTTGCAGCTAGTGAACAAGAAACACAGGAGCTTTTAGATGCCTGAGAAATTTGCTAAGAATGTGGGGAGGATAGATAAGGTTAAATGGTTTACAGGGAGGCAGTTAATATTTTGGCTTAGACAGAGTTGGGGAGGTATTACATTAAAAAGCACACCGCAAAATTTATTATATAGCAACTACAAATGATAAGGTTTTGTTTTACTATTATCTATTATTGCTATTATTTAATTTCCTTCTTCAATGCAGGCCTGTCTGCGTGACTGTCATGTAGGCCTGTTTATGTGTTTGTCAGGGAGAACTGGCCTGCTGCAAAATCACATAAGGCAAACGCCGAGCTGTAACACACCTGGCCGCTGCTGTACCTCACTTCCATTTTCTGTACATCACTTTCCTATTTTTGCCTGTAAATCTTCCACCACGGGGCTGCACTGGAGTCTCTCTGCGCCTACTCTGGATTGGGGGCTGCCTAACTCGTGAACTGTTCTTTGCTCAATTAAACTCAGTTAAATTTAATTTGCCTTAGTTTTTGCTCTGAAGTGGCTGAAGCAGCTTGTTACAAGGGATTTCACGTAGAAGGCAGTCTGCTCTCACAAACTTGAAAAAAATTGTGTTTCCCACACAGACCTTACTTGTAATGACTCAGTTTAGCAAATATTTGTCTATTCTGTGCCAGCCACTGTGTGAAGTGCAGGTCTTAGTGATTTCCCTAGGGACCTGGCCAAACATGTGACTCCCTGCTTATTGTGATTCAGCTGATTCCTGGTCTTAAAGTTGCATGTCTATAATAAAATTGCAGCTGTACTTCTTTTTTTTTTTGAGACAGGATCTCGCTCTGTCACCTAGGCTGGAGTGCAGTGGCGCCATCATAATTCACTGCAGCTTCAACCTCCTGGGCTTAAGTGGTCCTCCCACCACAGCCTCCTGAGTAGCTGGGACTACAGGTACACACCACCATAGCCAGCTAATTTTTCTATTTTTTGTAGAGACAGGGCCTTGCTGTGTTACCCAGGCTGGTCTTACATTCCTGGGCTCAAGCAATCCTCCTGCCTTGGCCTCCCAAAGTGCTGAAATTACAGGCTTGAGACATCAAACCTGACTTTGTACTTCTCTTTTTTTTTTTTCCAAGTATATAACACGTAATTATTACCTACAGTCAACCTGCTGTCCAGTAGGTCACTGCACTTCTCTTAATGCTGCTTTCTTGTTGATTCATTCATTTACTCAAACAACATCTAATTCACTTAGATAATAAAGACCTTTAGGTGGTATGCAAAGCATTGTAGAGGGCTATTAGGTATAGATGTGTGCCTTTATGTGTGCATATATATTTGTGTTTTCACACAAAATTATGTTTGGAAGAAATTCTTTAGTGGGAATTTTTTAAAAGGAGGATTTAAAACGTTCTTGGTAATTTTACTCCTGGTTTCATAATTAGCAGAAATCCACTTCTGAAGTTTCCTAAGTCTTTTTTTTTTTTTTTTTTTAAAGATGGGGTTTCACCATATTGGCCAGGATGGTCTCGATCTCCTGACCTCATGATTTGCCAGCCTCAGCCTCCCAAAGTGCTGGGATTATGGGCGTGAGCCACCGTGCCTGGCCATTTTCTAAGTCCTTATCAACATTATCTTGGGAATGATCTCAAGGACAAATACAGACTTAGGAAACCAAGGCCGAAATTTGAATCCCTCAGGGCATATGATCTCCACCATAATTTGACTTGGATGCTATTCAGAGTCTGCTGAGGAATACATTTTTTTTTCAATATTTTTCATTTTTATTTCAAATGGAAGTTTGTAAGACTCTGTACCAAGTCTCTAGAGTAACTGGCACTTAAGGCAATCAGTGAATTTAAATACTTGGGGTCCTCCATTAATAACAAAGTCACACGCTAGGAACTCTGCTTCTTATAAAAAACGACACCTCTTGAAATCCCTTGAGGGGATAACATACTCCCAGGAAATTAATCTTGTTGGGCAATTTTGTTTTCCATGGGATTATTAAAAGATGCCTAGACTTCAGGCATAAGACCTCTTAGCTCTGCATTATAGGATAATCCTACTTTTTCTTGGGGATCTTTTGGGGGTTATTAGTCACTGAGAGTTCAGGCTGACTGGTTTGTTATACCTTTAAGGTTTAAAACCTTTTATAGGAAGTATTTGATGTGGAGAATACAATCAAATACACAATTTTATACACACAATCAAATACACATTTTAAGTACATAATTCAATATGTTTTGATGCATGTAACTACCACTACAGTGAAGATACAGGACATTTCCATCATCCTAGAAAGTTTCCTCATTTATTGAGTACAATTCTCTGCCAGGTACTTTGCTAAATGATTTATTTGCATTATTGCTTTTAATTTTCATTAAATATTAGTAACAGGCTATTATGGGCTGAATTTTGTCCCCCACCTCCAAATTCATATGTTGAAGCCCTAACTCCCTAATAACTCAGAATGTGACTGTATTTGACAATAGGGCTTTTAAAAAGTAATTAAGTTAAAATGAGGCCATTAGGATAGGCCCTAATTCAATCTGACTGATGTCCTTATAACAAGAGGAAATTTAGATGCACACAGATACCAGGGACATGCACACACAGAGGAAAGACCATGTGAGGACACAGTGAGAAGGTAGCCATCTACAAGCAAAGGAAAAAGGTCTCAGAAGAAACCAGACCAGCTGACACCTTGATCTTAGACTTCCAGCCTCTGGAACTGTGAGAAGATCCATTTCTGTTGTTCCCATCACTTATCCAGTCAGTGGTATTTCATCATGGCATCCCTAGCAGACTAAGACACAGGAATTAGCTTAGCTTTCCTTTTTAACAATGAAAGATGCAAAACAGGCTGTAGGAATGCCACAGAATTTGCCCACAGTCACCCAGTTAGGAACTTTACTTAGGGTAGAGCAGTGTTTGCGTCCTTCATGTATCTGGCTCTAATTCTATGCTCTTCATTACGGTAAATACCGACTCCCCAAGTAACCAAACATACTAAATAGTCTGAAAACTTCTGGTAAAGGTGTTCAGTTGACACTGATAGAACTATTAGGGGCTCTGGGTTAAATGCGATAAGCACCTTAGAGTAACAATGGCTCCAGGATCAGCACCGTCATCACATTTTAGCATCCTGTATTTTCTTGTCTGTTCAATAAATGTCAAGTGATAATCTATAATCCTCGATGATAGAGGGTCCCAAACTTTGTTACAGATTAGAATCACCTGGAAAGCTTTTAAAACTATCACTAATTGGCAGGCTGAGGCAGGAGTATGGCTTGAGCCCAGAAGTTTGAGTCCAACCTGGGCAACCTAGTGAGACTCCCATCTCTAAAAAGAAAAATCTAAATCTAAATGACCTGGTCACACTCCATACCAATTAATAAGAGTGTCTGGGGATGGGAGCCAGGCATCAAAAATTTTAAAGGGGTCCCTACATTATCTTACTGTGTAACAAAGTTTGGGAAGTGGTACCAGTGGCTGGCTGACTTGCTCTATCTAACAAGACACTTTGAAAAAGAATTTGAAAAACACCGGTTACAGAATTAAACAGATTTGGTAAACCACTTGGTGGCAGTAAACTCCCTATTAACGACAATATGAGTCTACACTGCTGGGTGGGCTTAATTTCTACTCTTTTGTGGGAATCTTAAATTTTTTTCTTTTCTTTTTCATCCCCAAATAATGTCAATTCTCAAATGAAAAAGGGTATGTTTTTCTCCTTTTTTTCTGCCAGACTAAATTATGCATAAAGCCTAGACATTACAATCTCTTATAAAAATTGACTTTTGAGAATAAATTGTAAAAAGTCTGAACTAGGGAATCTTTTAGGAGCACCTGTTTTTCTATGGCTATGTTATCCAGTATGAATAAACACAAACACAGAGAAAAAAATTGAATTGTATTTTGTACACTCCCTTGTATGTTCAAGATGTCACAGTAACTTGCAAAAAACATCTAGTATTCTATAGAAATACCTTTAAATGTTCTCCACAAAATTTGTCATGGTACTTTATTCATCTTTTATCCATTTGAAGGAAGAGGAAAATGCCTAAAAATGCAATTCAACAATGATTATAAGTAACTAGATTAGGTGTTTGCATATTTGGAACCCAAAAATCGGAGCTTGGTCAATGAAAAACCCCGACAGGCTAGCTAATCATGATGTAAATGGATTTAGTCCTTATGCTAGTTCTGGTGAAAAACGACAATCTTATGAGTTTTTAGAACACTGAATTGCAGTCCACAGTTTGTCACCAACTGCTGTGCAAGTCTGGGCAGGCTGTTTAGACTCCCTGATCCTCCCTGAGCCTCAATTCTGCATCTGAAAATGATTAGATTGTCAGAAAGACCCCCCAGGGCCTTTTTACTTCCCTCTAGAATTTAGTAAAAAATTATATAAAGTGCCAGGTTTTCCAAGTACACCCTTGGGAAATTCAGTGGTAATATAACATCATCTCTTGGGGGTTGGGAGGTGGTCTTCTGAATCAACTTTATATACAAGCCATATATAAAATCTTTCTGGAGGATATAAATTCATATTACATGGTAGTGGTAAAAGAAACTTTCTTCAATTCACAAATCAGAGAGGAAATCATTTGTTCCCACTTGTTTGGCTAATTAGTCTACAGTATCAGATTTGGGTCATTATAGCAACGCCATAAGGCAGCCTGGGAACCTCTCCTACGTGGTGTGATTAGAAAAGCTTTGCTTGCCTTGGTGCATTTTACACTCCCCTGCTGAAGATGGAAGAATAAAATTATTCAAAAGTTCTGGCTCTGTATAGATAAAGAAGAAAAGAAATGGAGATTACTCACATAAGAGGCCTCACACAGGGTCTGGCAGAGAGTAGGTGCTAGTAATTTTAGTTTCAACCCTCTTTGCATTTGGTCCTTTGAAATACCTTGTATTCACCAGCTCTTTGAGGCAAAGGCTTCTGAACCCCAGCAGGCAGCTGTTTCCCACATTATGGGGATTCTTCTGCATATTTGGAGCCAGTTCCATGTTAACGGTAACTCAACTTAGCCAAGATGGGAATTTAGTACTAAGTCTAAATCATTTCAATATTTATGCCAAACCATTACCTGATTTGATGGATAGCATCAAAAATAATGCTCTCTCTACACATCAACAGAAAACATACAACTAAAATTATACTTGATCAGGTGTGGTGGCTCATGCCTATAATCCCAGCAGTTTGGGAGGATTGCTTTGAGGTGGGAGGATTGCTTGAGGCCAGAAGGTCAGGACCAGCCTGAGCAACATAGTGAGACCCCATCTTTACAAAAAATAAAAAAATTATCTGAGTGTGGTAGTGTACGCTTATAGTTTCAGCTACTTGGATGCTGAGGTAGGACGATCACTTGAACTCAAGAGTTCAAGGCTGCAGTGAGCCGTGATTGTGCCACTGCCCTCAAGCCTGAATAACAGTTCAAGACCCCATTTCTAAGATACACACACACACACACACACACACACACAAAATTAATACTTGCTATGGTCTGAATATTTGTTCATTCATAAGTTGAAATCCTAGCCCCTAAGATGATGGCATTAGGAGATGGGGCCTTTAGGAAGTGATTAGATCAAGAGAGCAGAGCTCTCATAAATAGTATTAGTACCCTTACAAAAAAGGTCCAAGGGAGTGCATTTGGTCCTTCCACCAAGTGAAAACACAGCAAACTCAAAGTGCCATCTGTGAGCCACAAAGCATGCACGCCCTCACCAGAAACCAGATCCACCATGATCTTGGATTTCTCAACCTTCAGAACTGTGAGAAAGAAATTTCTGTTCTTCATAAGCCACCTAGTTGATGATATTTTGTTATAATAGGGAGGCTGAGGCAGGAGAATTGGTTGAACCTGAGAGGTGGGGGTTGCAGTGAGCCTAGATTGTGCCACTGCACTCACTCCAGCCTGGGCAACAGGGCAAGACTCTGTCTCAAAAAAAAAAGAGACAAGGAAAAAAATTATACAGATTGAATAAGAAGTAAAATGATCTTTATTTATAGATGACATGATTATATATGTAGAAAATTCCAAGTGCTCTACCAAGAAAATAATAAAATCTACTATAATTAGTAAGTCAATTTAGCAAAGTCGCTAGATAAAAGGCCAAAGATTAATTATTTTCCTATATACTAACCATAGACAATTAGAAAAAAAATTGTAAAAGATACCATTTACAGTAGTACCACAAAAGCAGGAAGATATTTAGAAGACATTTTAACAACATATTTGTAACATCTCTATGTTGAAACTATGAAATATTCCCATGAGGAATTAAAGAAGAGCTAAATAAATGGAGAGATAAACCATGTTACTGAGTTAAAAAACTCAAGTTTTTAAGATGTCATTATACCCAAATTAATATATAAACTAAATGAAATCCTAATTATAAATTTCAGAAGGTTTTATAAAAATTGACAAATTGACTTTAAAATATAGAAGTATATAGAATGGCCAAACATTTTGGAAAACTTAACTACCTAACTTCGAGATTTAATATAAAATTACAGTAATCAAGACAGTGTAGTCTTGTCACAAATGTAACATTTAGATGAATGAGCATAATAGAGTCCAGAAATTGGCTCACACAAATACAGACAATTAATTTTTGAAGAAGATGCAATGGTGATTCAATCGGGTAGGGATAATCTTTTCAGCAAATGGTGTTGAAACAATTGGACGTCAGTATGTGGAAAACGAAAACATTCAACTTAAACTTCATTCCTTAGACAAAAGTTAACTAAAAATGGACCATCGATCTAAATATAAAATTTAAAACTATAAAATGTTTAGAGGAAAACATACAGAAAAATCTTCCTTTTCTGGTGTTAGGCCAATAATTGTTAAATATGACATCGAAAGTACAATTCATAAAAGAAAAATTTGAAAAACTGGACTTCACCAAAATTTCAGCCATTGTGCCTCAAAGGACACCATCAAGAAAGTAAAAAGGTAACCCACAGAATATTTGTTGTGGGAGAAAATATTTGTAAATCATATATCTGATAAGAGACTTATATCCAGAATAAAGAACTCTTACACTGCAACAATCAAAAGACAAATAAGCTCCTCAAAATCTCATAAAGTTACCATATGACCCAGCAATTCTATTCCTAGATAGTTACTCAAGAGAAATGGAAATATATTGTCCCACAAAGCCTTTTCCCATGAACGTTCATAGCAGCATTGTTCATAGAAGCCAAAAAATGGAAACAATCCAATGTCGAGTAATAGATGAATGGATAAAAATTGTGGCGTATCTATGGAATGGACTATTGTTTTGCTATCATAGGGAATGAAGTACTGGTATACACTGTAACATGGATTAACCTCAAACTCCTGACCTCAGGTGATCTGCACACCTCAGCTTCCCAAAGTTCTGGATTTACAGGTGTGAGACACCACATCCTGGTGAGTACAGAGCTTCTTTTTGGGGTGACGAAAAGTATAGTATAAGGTCATGAGGATGGTTGCACAGTTTTGTGAATGTGCACAAAAAACCACTAAATAGTACTTTAAAAATACCCTAAAAATTGACAAGGATTACTCATGCCTATAATCCCAACAATTTGGGAGGCTGATAGGGTAAAGATCTCTTGAGCCCAGGGAGTTTGAGGTTATAGTGAGCCATGATTGTGCCACTGCACTCTAACCCAGGCAAGAGAGCAAGACTCTGTCTCTTAAAAAAAAAACAAACAAACTATTAAAAACCCACCTATGCACAGTAACATTGATATAGTTTGGATGTGTGTCCCAGCCCAAACCTCATGTTGAAATGTAATCCCCAATGTTGGAGGTAGGGTCTGGTGGGAGGTGTTTGGATCACGGGGTTGATTTCTCATGAGAGGTTTAGCACCATACCCTTCGTGCCGTCTTCATGATAGGAAGTGAATTCTTGCATGATCCGCTTATTTTAAAGTGTGCAGCACCTTCTCTCTCTCGTTCTGGCTTTCGCCATATGATGTGCAAGCTCCTGCTTCACTTTCTGCCACAATTGTAAGCTCCCCAAGGCTTCCCTAGAAGCAGATACCAGTGTTATGCTTCCTGTACAGCCTGCATAACCATGAGCCAATCAAAACTTTTTTCTCATAAATTACCCAGTCTCAAGTATTTCTTTATAGCAGTGCAAGAACAGCCTAATGGAAACACCACGGAGCTTTCGAGGAGACGCACCTATCTAAGGTACACTTAGACATATTACAGTAAGTGCCCTTGGGTGAAGGGGAAAAATAAAACAAAATCACAACAACAACAACAAAAACCCACAAAAAACCTATAAAAACAGAGAATACATCAGTGGTTGCCAGAGGAGTAAGGATTGGGCAGGATTTGACTAGAAAAGAGCAGCATGAAGAATCTTTTGTCCAATGATAAAATTGTTCTGTATCCTGATTGTTGCGGTGGTTTCACAAAACTGTGCATGTGTTAAAACTTATTTAATGGTATACTAAAAGAAAAAGTCGTTTTTTTAACTGAATGCAAAGTTTTTCAAAAAAGTGTACTGAAGCACCTCTGTTTTTGCATTTATTTTCTCTTATCCCTTTTCCATTTTTTCATAAAATTCCTGTCTTACTCTACGTGAGCAACCTCCCTTAATTTGTTTTTTACTAAGGTGAGCTCTTATCAATTTGTTGGTTACTTCTCAGCTCATGTAAGGTGAGCTGCATAAATATTATTCAAGCGTTTGTAGGCAGAATTTCAGAGATGGATGGACCTTATGTATTATTTACCTATTCACATATAAAGATGTAGATTGCTTTGACATTAGAAGCTGCCTTAAAATGTTTTCAGCATTAGGCTTGAATATAGTCATTTGCCAGTAAAAACCCAGGGCCTGTGTTCAAAGGCAGAAGCTAATGATGTGCAGGAGCTTCCATACTGGTTTCCAGTGTAACTGAACTCAGGTCTGGGCCCCTTGTTGCTTCAAAGCCAAAATTTAAGGGACAAGCTTTTGGTGAAAATGAAAGTTAGCTTTACTCGCAAAGCCAACAACCTGGGGGCAAACAGTGAACTTGTATTCAAAGACCACCTCTCTGAGTTGTGCCTTCAGATCAGGGGTTCTTAAGGCAAATTAGAGGGGTGCAAATGATGATCGAAGCATTCTTGTGAAATGTGCACAGTCTCAGGCAGCAGTTGAATCATTACTTTCTTGGTCAATGTCTTGTGGCCTTCTGCAGGTGCTGTCAAGCTGCTCTTATCAGGCTGGTCAGCCCATTCCCAGAGTCATTGGTCAGCCTATTTTCTTTTATTTCTGTTGAAGGTCTTGTTTTCCTGAGGCTGTTTATAATGAACAATCTACACACTCAAGGAAACAAGCTTATACTCGAGCAAACAAGCTTTTAACAAGGAGTCAGTACAGTTACAGTAATGCTTGCTGTGTGATATTGACCATGAGCATTGCAGGTGGTATTACCACTTGCATCAGGCTGTGTTGCTGTATATATTCTAAGTTGTTTTTCAGAACATTGACTGTGTAATTTCTGCCATATGTCAGTGGTGATCATCTTATTTTGGTTCTCCCTCTAACGTTGTAATATTGAAAAAAAATGATATTTGCTGTTCATCCTGTTTTCTGACATATGTTCAAGTCAAAGTGAAAATACAGAGATGAATCTCTAAATTTAATGTTTTATTTGGGAAGAAAGAATTATGGCTTGGGGTATACATACAGACTGGGTGGTCTTCAGTATGTCCGAAGAACAAAAAGAGGATAGAGGTTTTATAAAAAGGAAAAATGTTATGGGTTGCTGTTTGAGAATGTTCATTGGCATAGTAAGGTTCTGGGGAGTTGGCAAGTATTAACTGGTGAATGATGGTGGTGGGTAAGATTTGCCTTAGAATTATAGGTCATTTCAGCAGCTATAGATCAAACCGGTTTCAGGTTATAACAGGCAGTTTCAGTGGCTGGACTTGAGAGAATTCCATTTTTAGAGCAATGTTACATGCCTCCAGTGCGTTTCCCTTAGTTTCTTAGTGCTGTTTTAGTTGGGTGTGACAAGAATGACCCAATTTGTATGATCAACTTTTATATGCACAAATCCTAAAATCCTTAGAATCTCCAAAGCGATGTCTTTTCTTTCAATGTGAATGAGTTAACTGATGGCCAGCAGCTCTAAGTAGCTTCAGGATGGGGGCTGAGCACTGGAAAGATCAAGGCAGGGTTAGACAGTTGGGACTTTCAGCCCCAACCCCAGCCTCCTGGGAAGGGAGAGGAGAGGGGCTGAAGGTTGAGTTGATCGCCAAGGGTCAGTAGTTTAATCAATGATGCTTATATAATGAAGTGTCCATAAAACCCCAAATGGACAGGGTTTGAAGAGCTTCCAAATAGCTGAACACGTGGAGGTTCCTGGAGAGTGGTGCACACTGGGAGGGCATGGAAGCACTGCACCCCTGCCCATATCTTGCCCTATGCATCTCTTCATCTGTATCCTTTGTAATATTCTTTATAATACCCTTTATAATAGACCAGTAAACATGGTCCCTGAGTTCTGTCAACTGCTCTAGCAAACTAGTCAAATCCAAGGAAGGGGTTGTGGGATCCCTGATTTACAGCTGGTCAGTCAGAGCATGGGTAAAACAACCCGGGACTTGAGATTGGCTTTGGAAGTTGGGGGCAGCCTTGTGGGACTGAGCCCTTAACCTGCAGGAGCTGACGCTATCTCCAGGTAGACAGTGTTGGAATTGAATTGGAGAATGCCCAGCTGGTGTCTGCTGAATAATTGATTGCATGCTTGTTGGTGGGGAGCCCCTTCTTCAGTATTTGATCACAAAAGTCTTCTGTGTGGATTGTGGTGTGAAAGTAAAGGAAAAACAGTTTGTGTGTTCTACTCACAAATGGGCCTCACCATAGCAGCTATCTGAAACCCCTGCTAGAGATGACATCATATACATTTCTCTGGGAATATATGTTTCCTCTGTGCCTGTGTAAAACTTAACATCAGAAAAAATCTGTGCCAATATTATAAAAAAGAGGATCGTTTATTTCAGTCATAACATTGGACTTTCATTTTGATTTCAACTGACTTTCACTTTCAATTATTGATGATTATCTAGGCACCAGGTATTTATAAGTATTTATAAATACTCCTGATAAAAGTATTATAGGACTTTTTCCTCAGTTCAGCTAAAAACCAGATTCTTGTCACACGACCCAGGAAAGATTAGGCTTGTGGATACCTAGAAGGATGAGAAAAACGCAATTTATTGGAAAAAGGAAAGACTCTCAGCAAAGCAAGAGAGGTTCCTGTTAACAGGCCCCCATCTCACAGATTGAATCCCAGCTCACCACCTGGAACAGGAGAGGTCACGCTCCTCCCTGCTGCAAATGGTGTGAACTTCCCAAGGCCCCGCCCCATCCTCCCAGTGCACAAGCTGGTAGAAGGTTCTCTGGGGAGACCTTTTTACTTGGCTATCTGAAAAGCATAGAAATATCGTACATCTTTGACACACACATATGAACCACACAATGATCATGGTAGTTGATGTAAATATTTAGATAATGAAACACCCTTTTATGAACTTCGTCTTTTTTTCCTTCTTCAGTTTTCTATTTTTCAGCTAACATGTTGCTTTGTGTTTCACTGAAGATGTAATTTCTGATTTCCACATAGAGCTGTAAATGTCCAGTTCACATCACAACACCAGGGAGAAGCAGCTCCCTGTTTTTCCTTTCACCACTTCGCTCTCAGGTCCACCCTCAGGAGCTAGCTCTCAGGGATAGTCCTGATCTTCTCCCAGCATACTCAGCTAAAAACCCCGTTGTAAATCCTGCTTGTGGGTAAATGGAAGTCAGTGGATCAGAATGGCAATAAGCACTTACCAGAATGAATTATACACACAAAAAAATCTGATGCCTGTTCTCTAGGATTATCTAAAAAAGAGGAAAATGGTATACATATTAATTTTATGCACTACTAGACATGTTTCTGAAAAACTGTAAGTGAATGGAAATATTTGAACCTATTTCAACACAGAGCACTTTTAGATTGGAAAGATTTTTCATCATCTCGAAAGTCTTAGGTACAAATATTTAGCCTGTGTGGCTGGGTAGAGCTCATTCCTGACTGGTTGAAGATAGGAGGTGAAAGAAATAAATGAACTTGAAGTAGACATGAAGTTTCACGCCTGGGATCCTAAAGTAAGATAATGTCTG
The DNA here is from genome assembly GCA_963573385.1 of Cacajao melanocephalus. Taxonomy (NCBI): domain Eukaryota; kingdom Metazoa; phylum Chordata; class Mammalia; order Primates; family Pitheciidae; genus Cacajao; species Cacajao melanocephalus. Next base: position 19,524 of record CAUYLG010036258.1, read on the forward strand.
CAAGGCTGATTGCTAATCAATATGCCTTATTTCCCAGATTCTTTTATCTGAATTATTTCTTCTTCAACCAACTTCCTGATTTAGGAGTTGTATTAAGTCATCACTCAAGATAGGGACTTAAAAGGACTAGATTTTAAATGCAGCCAGCAAAGTTTAAAAGTCTAAGGGGGCGGGAAAATGAACTCCCCAATAGGGGAAAGAACTGGCAGTTCTGATGATTGGCAATGCGTCTGGCTTTTTTCAGAAATATTTATAAAGGCATAAATTAATGGCATTCTAGTGTCTCAAGGAGGATGAAATCAAAAAACCAAAACATTCTCATTTCTCTAAGACAATATAAACATTAAAGCAAGAGGTTCCTAACAGCGTTGCTCATATCCACAGTGCTTCTGTGCAAACTGTCTTCTCTGCACAGTGTCCTGCAGTCATCATGGCAAAAAATGGAATGATGGGAAAGATATTCCACCAAATCAGGAGATTCCATGCTATGGGTTTCTTAACGACCTTCTCAGGTTAAAAACTTCAACATATATTGTAAGTTGAATAGACTGATCTGCTGAGGAGGGGAATAGAGAGTCACTTGCAAAGCCATTTCAATAATTAACAACCTGTTTCTATATAAGTAACTCCCAAATATTGAGACAGTGGGAAAGTACTTACACCACAATTTTATAGATAACTCAGTTTTATATAAAAAGCTAAGTATAAACATATTCTAAATGAACTGAAAGAGTCCTGAATAAAAACACATTCTACATGCAGTGAAATAATTTTCATTCTCACCTTACACAAAGCATTTAAATGAATTTCTTCAGGACACTTCCATTTGATAAATTTCTAATATCTATGTTTACTTATTTTCTCCTGAGAGCAAATATGAGGTTTCTGGGTCAGAGGCAGGCTGATTGTTTACTTAAATTATATTTTGGTGTTGGCTTCCCAGTCCCTAGTTTCCTCTTTGGGTGATCCTATGGGAGCGATGTCACCTTGCATGTACAGAAGTGTAGAAGGAGACTGCAATATGGAAGAACCCCTGAAATTGTGAACCCAAGTGCTTATGTAGAAACTGCTGGTTCCTATATAACCTATACAACGGTTGGTTCAGGTGCCTCCTCCTTTTTAGGGAGAAGAAAGGAAACCTTATGTTTTTAATGCAAACAAACTCCTGTTGGAAAATAAGCAAAAGGTCCTAGATGTTATAGCTCTTTAAAATATAAATGTTAGGCTCAGGAATTTATTACCCTTTGAACTATAAATAAAGAAACTCAGAGGCAAATAAACTTGTAAATCTCTCAGGAGTAATTCACTATGTCCAACTCCCAAGGCATGGCTGTTGGTCAACATCTGTTAACTCAAGTTGCCAGTAATGTTTTCTCAGGAAGCCATGACTCTGCAGAACATAAAAATATTAGTTATTTCTTAATAACATAAAATGTATTTTGGTAGCATTGTATTTCCCATTTATAGACAAGTAATTATTTTGTCTGGAGGCTGTACAGCATGAGTAGTAGAAGATAATGGTGAAAAGTAACTGGATTATGGAAAGTCCTGAATGCTAAAAAGTTTGGACAATATATGTGTAGACAACGGGTAATCAATGAATATCTCTGACCTCCTAAATTTAGAGGAGGAGTGTTATCAGATACAGAGGAACAAACTGCATGACCACATCAGCACAGAATAAGAGACTTTCAAAAAAGTGGGGGGTCAGGGTCTGTAGGAGTAAAAAAGTAGGAAATTAGGAGGAATGGGAATGGTAAGAGATTCCACAGTGTCAGACTCTTCATTTTTGGGGAAAAAGGGAGAGCTGAAGCCTAAGAAAAGAACCTTAGGAATTCACTTTAGATGAACTCTGTATTCTTTTTTTTTTTTTTTTTTTTTTTTTTGAGACATAATCTCACTCTGTTGCTGAGGCTGGAGTGCAATGGTGCGATCTGGGCTCACTGCAACCTCCACCTCCCAGGTTCAAGCCATTCTCCTGCCTCAGCCTCCCGAGTAGTGGGGATTACAGGTGCTTACCACCACCAGCACTCCTGGCTAATTTTGTATTTTTAGTAGAGACGAGATTTTGCCACATTGGCCAGGCTGGTCACCAATGCCTGACCTGTGGTGATCCATCCGCCTCAGCTTCCCAAAGTGCTGGGATTACAGGCGTAAGCCACCATGCCCAGCCGAACTCTATATTCTTAATAAAAGCTCTGAATGATGTCATCTGCTGCTGAGTGTGTATGAGACATAGAGAAAGGTAGCAAAGGGGCATAATGAAGAAAGAATGTATTTATTTATTCAGAGAAGAAGAATTTTTAGTTTTTCATCATGTTTTCTTTAGAGTTTTCTAAGTGTTTCCATTTAGCTCAAGTTTGTCATATTCTCCTTCAAGCCTTGGAGCCTATGTGAAGGCCTAGCAAAAGCTGAAGGCAGGTAGTGGGGTTACCTAGGGTTGGGACCTGGTCAAACAGTTACAAGAAGAATCAGGACGTGAAAAAGTCTAGGGTGACACTACACACATTAATGAGATGACTGAGTGTGGTTAGAGATGGCTTAGGGAGAAGCAGAGAGACCAGAAACCCCAACAGTGTAATAATCAGGGCCAGCATGAATGAGGGAGTGGGAGTGGAGAAACCCTGCCATTTAAAGTTAAGGAGTGGAATGCAGGGTTAAGGTCTAAGAAGAGGGTGGTGAGTACAGAGAAAAGTTGAGCAGCTTCAGTTCTTGATCATAATCCCTCCAAAGATCAAGGTCAGCAAGAGTGAGAGGGTGGGAGAATAGGAAAAATGGTAGAGGAAAGAGGTTCAGGTCAAAGGGGCACATTACAAGCTTCAGGTATTAGAAGTCTCAGTGATGAAGAGGTCAATGATATAACCATGCTGGGAAGTAGACATTAAGGCCCGGATTTATGGGGGCATAGGAATCAGAAAAGGGACGAGTATGTGCCGGGCAAAGTTGAAGCTGAGTGGGATATAATGGACGGGGAGTACAATGAGAGCAAAGGAAGGCGTGGAGATATGCCGCAGATGAGTGGGTCTTTGGGACACTGTTACATTTTACTCTAAGATGAAGATGTAGAGCTTGTCATCCTTAGAGTTCTAACTGGAGCGCTGGCATGACAATATGATTCAGTGGCTCTCTGAAAAGCTTTTCCTTTACTTATTGGGCCTGGTACTGTGGATTCTGTGGGGGCTTCAGTTAGAAAGTAGGACAAGTTTGAACTGCAGTCCTGATATGATAGAAGAGAAATGAAAGTCGGTACAGCTGGTGAAAAAGCTGTAAGAAAGAAAGAAATGTATCCCTCTTACTTGAATGTATTTCAAAAATAATTGCTACTAGAAATGATTACATTTCTTATTGTCCCTTAATTTTCTTAAAATTTTTCTAAAGAATCAGAGTAAAAACACATTCAATATGTGCTATTATCAAAATAATATTGCATATATTTTAATGAGTATTGCTTGTAAAACTTATTCCAACAATCTGTGTATGACTGAAGGTAGTATTAAGGAAGGGGAGGTATGGCATATATGAGAAGTTGTTTTTATCTTTAGTTTCATTAGTACACATCAACAAATATTTTACCCAAGACCAAATTTAAATATTCTCATATTCTGATCCTTTAGAGACTTATGCTCATCCATAAAAAGTTCATGCTAATCTTGCTTACTTTCAGAAACCGTAATTTATTTACATTTTAATTTCTAAGCAAAATCAGCAGTAATTAATGTAAATTGAGGATGCCATTGTGGAAAGCTGTTTTTTACCAATCTCTCACACTGGAATTGTGCTGCACAGAATCTTAATGGATTAGCTTCAAGTTTCCCTGAAAAGGTCATGGGAGAAGCTTAATGTGTTTGTGTCATATCAGGATCAGTGTGGTCTGTTGCTACGAAAAGGCCCAAAGCTGGCCAGGCTTTTAGTTCCAAGGGTCTAGGTAAAATTTATTCTCAATGCTCTAAGATGTTCCTGTGGGAATGGCATATTCTGGTAGAACCACGTCTTTAGAGTTTTTAGGCTGGACAAAACCTCACATTTCTGTCATAGCCTAGATCATTAATAAAGAACTCTTGGCAGTATCCCAGCTCTGAGGTAGGCACGGGGAGTTGAGGCAGTAGAGCGTGATGCTTGTGTTTATGATTTGACACTGGGCTTTGGCAACTTGCTCATCTCTCAATATTACTTATATTCTTATTGTCTTAGTCTATTTCAGCTGCTATAATAAGACACCACAAACAGAGTAGCCTTTAAAGAACAGAAATTGGCCGGGCACGGTGGCTCACGCCTGTAATCCCAGCACTTTGGGAGGCTGAGGTGGGCAGATCACGAGGTCAAGAGATCGAGACCATCCTGGCCAACATAGTGAAACCCTGTCTCTACTAAAAGTACAAAAAATTAGCCGGGCGTGGTGGTGCGTGCCTGCAGTCCCAGCTACTTTGGAGGCTGAGGCAGGAGAATTGCTTGAAACCAGAAAACAGAAGTTGTGGTGAGCCGGGATCGCACCACTGCACTCCAGCCTGGCGGTAGAGCGAGACTCTGTCTCAAAAAAAAAAAAAAAGAAAAAGAAAAAAAGAACAGAAATTTATTTCTTACAGTTCTGGAGGCTGGGAAGTCCAAGATCAACGCAGGTCAGTGTCTGGTGAGGGCCTGCCTTCTGGTTTATAAATAGTGCCTTCTTGCTTTGACCTCACATGGTGGCAGAGATAAGGCCTCTTTTATAGAGACACTAATCCTATTCTTTTTTTTTTTTAAGACAGAGTCTCACTCTGTCGCCAGGCACCAGGCTGGAGTGCAGTGGCACAATCTCGGCTCACTGCAACCTCCGCCTCCCGGGTTCAAGCAATTCTGCCTCAGCCTCCCGAGTAGCTGGGACTACAGACTAATCCTATTCTTGAGGGCTCTGCCCTCGTTACCTAATCACCTCCCACAGGCCCCACTCCTAATATCATCATATTGGCAGTTAGAATAAGCATTTTGGGGGGGACACACAAAAATCACACCATGGCACTTCTACTAATTCTTAGTTTCTTATATTCATAATGTAAGAATACTGATAGTACTTACTAACAAGAATGCTCTAGTCTAGTCTAATCTCATCGTACCTAATGAGCAAACCTGGGTTTTGTAATAAATATTACATTCCAGAATTAAAGGATTTTTTAAAATGTAAAATCATGACTGTCATGCAAACACTAAATATATATTAAAGATTTTATTTAACCCATTAATTTATAAGAGAAAAAATACAATATTGTAATTAGGAAAAAAGAGAATTCAGAGGAATGCTGAGATGAATTTCCAAATAGAAATAAAACTGATCAATATTTACAGAGCAATAATCAATTTAATTCTTCTGAAAACAATTCACATTTCTGTGGACAAGAAACGTTTGTATTACATCAATTTTCTACAAGTCTTTCACAACTTTTCTGATGTAAATTACATAACAGACAATGGCTTTTAAAGATACAAATTTAAAAAAGTTAGTTGTCCATTGAGAAATAAACAAAAATTATCTATAGTTATTATTAAATGAATAATACCATTAATTAAGTGAAAATCAAGTTGAAAATGTCTCTTTCTGCCTTTGGCTCATTGCTGTACTTTAGCAGCACATGTATCTTAAGGAAAGAGTACTAAAGGTCAGAGTCATCTAAATGCGATGATCTCTGCTGTTTTCTAGGTCACCTCTCTGTTACTGAGGGATGCTGGCTTAGGAAATGTGCACTAACTTCGTTGTCTCCATAAGAAAGATATACAGTAGTGCATCAATTAATGATGAGGATAAGTAGCAAGAAATGCATCTTAGGCAATTTCATCCTTGTGCAAACATCATAGTGTGTATTTACACAAGCCTAGATGGTAGAGGCTACTCCACACCTGGGATATATGGTAGAGCCTATTGTTCCTAGGCTACAAACCGTACAGCATGTTACTGTACTGAATACTATAGGCAAATGTAACACAATGGTAAATATTTGTGAATCTAAACATAGCTAAACACAGAAAAGTTACAGTAAAAATTCAGTACAAAAAAGTAAAACTATGATATGCCTGTATAGGACCCTTGCATGAATGGAGCTTGCAGGGCTGGAAGCTGCTCTGGTGAGTCAGTCAGTGAGTGAGTAGAGAGTGAATGTGAAGGCCTAGAATGCTGCAGCACACGAGTGTAGACTTTGTGAACACTGTATACTTTGGCTACCCTAAGTTTATAAAAGTTTTTCTTCTTCAATAATAAATTATCCTTAGTTACTGTAACTTTTTTACTTTGTTAACTTTGAACTTTTAAAACTTTTTGACTCTAGTAATGGAACTTAGCTTAAAACACAAACACACTGCATAGCTTTAAAAAAATATTTTTCTTTCTTTAAATCCCAATTCTATAAGTTTTTTTCTATTCAAAAAAATTTTTTTATTACTCTTTCAACTTTTTTATAAAAACAAAGACAAAAACACACACTAACCTAGGCCTACACACTGCCTTCCACCTCCTTATTTTATCCCACTGAAAGTTTTAGGGGCAATAACAGGCATGGAGCCGTCATCTCCTATGATAACATTGCCTTCTGAAATACCTCCTGCAGGATCTGGTTGAAGCTGTTTTACATTTTTTTTTTAACACGTAGAAGGAGCACACTAAAATATTGATACAAATTATAAAATGGTAAGTACATAAATGTGTAAGACATTTATTGTCAAGTCTTATGTACTATACATAATTGTATGTGCTAGACATTTATATGACTGGTAATGCAGTAGGTTTGTTTACACCAGCATCACCGCAAACATGTGAGTAACGCACTATGCCTATATTAGGATGGCAATGACATCACTAAGCAATAGTGATTTTTCAGCTTCATTATACTTCTATGGGACCACTGTTATATATGTGGTCTGTTGTCGATAGAGAGGTTGTTATTGGTGTATTACTGGAGTTAGGGAGATGCTTTTTCCCAAAGAGACAAAAAGACATCATTATAAAATTAAATATAAATTTCTGCACTTGAGAGTTACTTGAGCAGTACAGAGACAAGAAACTAGGATTCAAAGACACGAGTCTTCTACAGCCAAGGCCAGAGTCACTTAATATTGTCAAATCTCAATGGTTTTATTTAAAGGGGAATGGTCACAATAATACTCATCTCAAAACGTTGTTGGAAAGATGAAATTAAATAATTTATATGGAAGAACTGGGAAGTTTTATTCACATGGAGGCTGTCATTACTATTTTAATCTACTAGATTGGAGTTACACAGTCTGTACTACAGGGATACAGACACTGCGTGTGGAGGAGCAGATGGTAAAGTGGAGTCGCAACCCCACTCCTGAAAGTAATTTGCTGGAAAAGTCATTGAACCTTCAGGGATTTCATTGCTTCTTTGTTTCTTTTTATTTAGCAAACTAATCGTGAGTTTCTACTAAAGTAATAACTGAAACTCAGAAATCTACAAAGCACTCTACAAGTATAAAACTTGGTCATTAACGTCAACAATGTCTTACATTTGATTTTACCAAAATGGAATTAAAATTTTTTTATTTATGGGTTATGTACAAATATAAGAAATTTTTTTAAAAAAAATTCATACTAATTAAAAATAATATGTGAACTTAAAAGGAAAGTTCACAGTATCATTCTCTTGCTCAGGATTTGGCTAATGAAATATGAGAGAATCTCTGCTACCATTTTCGTTTGGAGTCAAAATTGTCATAATGTTAAAACCATAGCTGAAGGCAATCCCCCATTACAAGGAAATGGCATTTGTAGCTTGGTCATTAAGGCTGGTTTCTTTAGAAAGGATTGTGCAAAACAACATCAACAACAACAACAAAAACACAAAATGTCCACGAGTCCTGAAATAGGATTTTAATAATACTACAAGGCCCAGGGACCCAAAAAGACATTTAAAGGAATTTTTCCAGTTTTCTTTTTTTTGATCCCAAAGTAGTATATATGAGATATAACAATGATATTAAAAAATAAATGTTCCCCATATACACCATGGAATACTATGCAGCCATAAAAAATGATGATTTGTGTCCTTTGTAGGGACTTGGATGAACCTGGAAACCATCATTCTCAGCAAACTGACACAAGACCAGAAAATCAAACACCACATGTTCTCACTCATAGGTGGGTGTTGAACAATGAGAACACATGGACACAGGGAGGGGAGCATCACACACTGGGGTCTGTAGTGGGGAACTAGGGGAGGGACAGCAGGGGGTTGGGGAGGGATAACATGGGGAGAAATGCCAGATATAGGTGATGGGGGGGAAGGCAGCAAACCACATTGACATGTATGTACGTATGCAACAATCTTGCATGTTCTTCACATGTACCCCCAAACCTAAAATGCAATAATATATATATTTTAAAAAAATGTGCTCATAAAAACTTAAAAATAGTAGAGTAAAATAATAAGTATTATATGTTTCTAAAAACTAATATATCAATAACTAACACTGATATTCCCTCATTCCTTGATTACTTTTTGTTTTCTTAGGGAATTTCCTGGTGCAAAAATGGTGCAACTTTCAAAGCATTCACTTCTTGATTCAATTTCACCATTTTTAGTGTATACCAAATTATAGCAATACATTATGTGATTTTCAAACTTATTTAGCTTGTACTGAGTTATTAGGAATTCTAGAGTAATTATTAATTGAGATGTGACATAAACATTTATACACAAAAAAGCAAACCCAGTTTTATCATCATATTAAAAATATTTTATTAAATTTTGAGTTAAAAAAGTTTTAGCTTACTTTTGAAGACAAGTTTAATGGTAATTTAGTTTTTCATCTTTGCCGATAAAATGGGGTGTTACACTAGCATGATGTGGGATAACCAAACTTCTGATGAGTCATTTGCAACAACATGGATGGAACTGGAGGTCATTATGTTAAGTGAAACAAGCCAGGCACAGAAAGACAAACTGCATGTTCTCACTTGTTTGTGGAAGCTCAAACTTAAGACAATCGAATTCATGGAGATAAAGTAGAAAGATGGTTACCAGAGGCTGGGAAGGGTAGTGGGGTGGGGTGGGGGGAAAGTGGGAATGGTTAATAGGTATAAAAAATAGAATGAATAAGACCTTAGTATTTGTTAGCACAAGAGGGTGACTACTATCAATAATAATTTAATTGTACATTTAAAAATAACTAAAAGAGTTTAATTGAATTGTTTATAACACAAAGGATAAATGCCTGAGAGGATGGATACCCCACTTACCATGATGTAATCATTATGCATTATATGCCTATATCAAACTATTTCATATATTCCATACATATATATACCTACTATGTACCCATAGAAATAAAAAACAAAAAAACATTGTACGTACTTTAAGATGTACAGAACTGAACAAACACACATATGTATATCTTGTCCTTTTGAAGCTTATAAACATGGAAACCATTTCAGTATGAGTGTTGTTAATACCCTAAGTAGAAATAAACATACCACTATTTTCCCTTATTCCAATATCTTAGTCTTTGTTTTGCCATTTATATTGACTTCAACGTGACTATAAAGTTCAGAAGTTCAACCTTTATTTCCACCCCTGCTCACTCACTACCACTTCCATCATGGTCATGGCCATCATTACCAACATGCCTACCGGTTATATCGAGATATAACACACAGAACTCCACTTGTGTCAGTCTTCAATAATCCTGATTGTGTTACCAATTCTGAAGTGACTAGTGAGTGAAAGAGCAAAACCCGTTGATTGTGTAGGAGTTATTCATAAGAGCAAAAGTTACCACTGCTAATTGTAGTTAAATCTCACACCCTCTCCCCCTTTTAGTACAAAGTCTAGTCACAAATTGTGGTAATGCTATTTTGGTTACAACATTTCAAAGCATTGCCCCCTTCATGTTTTTTCTAGACCAATGTTTTCCCAAAAGTATATTCATGGAATGCTTCATCCTGGGAAAACTGTACCAGGAGAAATTTCTTGGAAAATTCTTTTGTTTTTATTTTTGTTTTTGGAGACAGGGTCTTGCTTAGTCACCCAGGCTGGAGTGCAGTGGTGGAATCATAGCTCTGTGCTGGCTTGAACTCCTGGAGTCAAGTAATCATCCTACCTCAGCCTCCTAAGTATTTAGGACTATAGGTGCACACCATTACACCTGGCAAATTTTTTTTTTTTTTGAGATGGAATCTCATTCTGTCACCAGACTGGAGGGCAGCAGTGCAATTTTGGTTCACTGCAGCCTTTGGCTTCCTGGTTCAAGCTATTCTCCTGCCACAGTCTCAGTAGCTGGACTACAGGTGTGCACCACTATGCCCAGCTAGTTTTTGTATTTTTTTTTTAGTAGAGATGGGGTTTCACCATGTTGGCCAGATTGGTCTGCATCGCTCTCTCTCTTTTTTTAAATATATATATATATATATATTTTATTGCACTTTAGGTTCTGGGGTACATGTGAAGAACATGCAGGATTGTTACATAGGTACATACATGGCAGTGTGGTTTGCTGCCTCCCTCCCCCGTCACCTATATCTGGCATTTCTCCCCATGTTATCCCTCCCCAAATCCCTAACCCCTGCTGTCCCTCCCTTATAACCCCCAACAGACCCCAGTGTGTGATGCTCCCCTCCCTGTGCCCATGTGTTCTCATTGTTCAACACCCGCCTATGAGGGAAAACATGCAGTGTTTGGTTTTCTGTTCTTGCATCAGTGTGCTGAGAATGATGGTTTCCAGATTCATCCATGTCCCTACGAAGGACACGAACTCATCCCTTTTTTATGGCTGCATAGTATTCCATGGTGTATATGTGCCACATTTTCCTTGTCCAGTCTATCATCGTTGGGCATTTGGGTTCCAGGTCTTTGCTATTGTAAACAGTGCTACAATGAACATACGTGTGCATGTGTCTTTATAATAGAACAATTTATAATCCTTTGGATATATACCCAGTAATGGGATTGCTGGGTCAAATGGAATTTCTATTTCTAGGTCCTCGAGGGATTGCCACACTGTGCCAATCTTTATGGTCACCTGTTTTGTTTTTAAGAAATAGC
>CAUYLG010036259.1:0-20728 GCA_963573385.1 Cacajao melanocephalus
TGGGCACTTGTAATCCCAGCTACTCAGGAGGCTGATGCAGGAGAATCACTTGAACCCAAGAGGCAGAGGTTGCAGTGAGCCGAGATCACACCACTGTACTCCAGCCTGGGTGACAGAAAGAGACTACGTCTCAAAAACAAAAAACAAAAAAATTTATGCACAGCTATCCTAGTCTGATCCCATCATTTTAAAAATTACAAAGAAGAGCATATAAATAACTCCCTTTCCCTTACATTCTCAAAAGTGAGCCCTTTTCTTTCTTTTTTTTTTTTTTTTTATATAAAGACGGGGTTTCACCATGTTGGTCAGGCTGGTCTTGAACTCCTGACCTCAGGTGATCCGCCCGCCTTGGCCTCCAAAGTGCTTGGATTACAAGCGTGAGCCACCACGCCCGGCCAGCCCTTTTCAATAATGTTTAGAAAGCATACTGCGCAGCCAGGTGCTGTGGCTCATGCCTGTAATCCAGGCACTTCTGGAGGCCAAAGCAAGAGTATTGTTTGAGCCTAGGTGTTTGAGACTTTGCTGTTACTAAAAATAAAACAATTAGCCAGGTGTGGAGGCACAGGCCTGTAGTCCCTGCTATTCAGAAGGCTAAGGCAGGAGGATCACTTGTGACCAGGAGTTCACGCTGCAGTAAGCTGTGATCTCGCCACTGCATGCCAGCCTGGGCAACACAGACCCTGTCTCTAAGAAAAAAAACAAAACAAAACAAAAAAAGAACAGGCCAGGTGCAGTGGCTCTCAGCTATAATCCCAGCACTCTGGGATGCTGAGGTGGGCAGATCATGTGATCAGGAGATCAATCAAGACCATCCTGGCTAACACAGTGAAACCCCGTCTCTACTAAAAATACAAAAATTAGCAGGATGCTGTGGCACGTGCCTATAATCCTAGCTACTCGGGAGGCTGAGGCACAAGAATTGCTTGAACCAAGGAGGCCGAGGTTGCAGTGAACTTTAGATCGCACTGCTACACTCCAGCCTGGTGACAGAGTGAGACTCCATCTCAAAAAAAAAAAAAAAAGGCGGGGGGTGGCGAAAGTTATACTTCATAGGTATTATCTGAAACTTCTACAGATCCTTTCAAAGCATTTTAAAGATGCTCCTATTATACTGTAGGCCATAATACAACAGGATGCAGGTTCAGTGGATATTCAAAACCAAACCCATATTAAGTGACTTCAAAAGCTACTGTCGGGTCAGGAGCAGTGGCTCACACCTGTAATCCCAGCACTTTGGCAGGCCAAGGTAGGAGGATCACTTGAGGTCAAGAGTTTGAGACCAGTCTGGCCAACATGTTGAAACTCCATCTCTACTGAAAATTCAAAAAAAAAATAGCCAGGTGTGGTGGTGCACACCTGCAGTCTCAGCTACTTGGGAGGCTTAGGCAGGAGAACTGCTTGACCCCAAAAGGGAGAGAGGCTGCAGTGAGCCTAGACTGGACCACTGTACTCCAACCTGGGCAACCAGGTGAGACTGTCTCAAAAAAAAAAAAAAAAAAAGTTACTGTCACATTTATCCTGTTATAGTTCTGCCACTTTGCACCTACTTCATAAAAGTAGTAATAGTTTGGCTGGGCACAGTGGCTCATGCCTGTAATCCCAACACTTTGGGACACCAAGGCAGGCAGATTATCTGAGGTCGGGAGTTCTAGACTAGCCTGACCAACATAGAGAAACCTCATCTCTATCAAAAATGCAAAATTAGCTGGGCGTAGTGACACATGCTTGTAATCCCAGCTACTCGGGAGGCTGAGGCAGGAGAATCACTTGAACCCGGGAGGCAGAGGTTGCTGTGAGCCAAGATGGAGCCATTGCACTCCAGCCTGGGCAACGAGCGAAATTCCATCTCAAAAAAAAAAAAAAAAAGCAATTAATAGTTAATACTTATACAGCACTTACTATATGTCAGGCACTATTCTAAATGTGTAATTACATCAATTGATTTAATCACACAGCAAACCTATTAGTAAAGTACTATTACTGTCCCTATTTTATAGTTGAGAAAACTAAAGCACAGAAAAGGAAAGTGACCTTCCCAAGGAAAGTGACCCAGTGGCTCTCCCAGTAGAGGCAGGATATGTAAACAGGTAGTAGCCCAAAGTCAGGTTCTTAACCACTGTCTCCCCTCATTTCATTAAGTTACTTAACCTCTCTTCTCCACCAAGAGAGTGGAGGAGCTAACAGGCCCACATGCTCTTTTCTGAATCCTGAAGCAGTAGACAAGCTTCAGAATTCACATTTTTTCTGGTTTTCAGAAGATAATAAGCATGCCATTATCAAGCATATTAATATTTCAGCAGTTAAATAAAATGCAAGCATACTCACACTGAATGGGATGAATAAACAGATAAAACAGCCTTACATCACTGCAGGTCAGATTAGGCTTTGTCACCAAAAAACTAACAAAAGAAGTCCAGTTTTCAGAGCCTTTTGTATTTTTGAATTGCAATTAACAAACTTAATAGAATTTTCAGCAACATAAAATAAGAATACATATACATGAGTACTTAACAGGGTCTAGTACACAGTAGGTAGGCAAAATATACGGTAGCTATTATATTAAAATTTAAATACATTTGATTTTATTTTCTAAATATCACTGGATAATTTAAATAAAAGCTCCAAGTATTACAAGGGCAGTCTGCAGAGTACCCAAATAGATGGGGGGTGGGAGAGAAGATGACTTTAGCAACATTAAAAACAGTACCTTATAAAATCAACTGGTGGGAAGGGAGGCTGAAAAAATAAAGATCTTTCCAACCATAAAAATTCTCAATTGTGGCCAAAGTGGCTCATGCCTGTAATCACAGCACTTTGGGAGGCCCAGGCAGGCGGATCACTTAAGGCCAAGAGTTCAAGACCAGTCTGGCCAACATGGTGAAACCCTATCTCTACTAAAATTACAAAAAAAAATCTGCCAGGTGCAGTGATGCACACCTGTAATCCCAGCTACTCGGGAAGCTGACACACAAGAATCACTTGAACTTGCGAAGCAGAGGTTGCAGTGAGCCGAGATCTTGCAGTGAGCCGAGATCTTGCTACTGTGCTCCAAGCTGGGCAACAGAGCAAGACTCTGTCTCAATAAAAGAAAAAAAAACTAATCTTTAAAAAAAAGTCTATTCAGTCTTCTTTTATAAATCACAGACAGCTCTGGATAGGGAAAGGTTTAAACTCTAACAGTTTACATTTTAAATTCCCAACCATGTGCCTTCAAACAATCCTCTAAAAAAACCTTACTAGATAATGAAGTTTGGAAATAAAAATGGAAACAACTATAGATCTCGAAAACACTTATGCTTCAGTTTTTTCAAAAGAAAAAATAATATCTGTACAGTATTAAAATTATTTAACTCCCTAAATGGAAATTCCTTTTTAAATAACTATCCAAGAAAATTATAATAGTCACAAAGTGAGCAAAATATTTTTAAGATTAGACAAATCTTGATTTCATTTTTGTATTAATACATCATTTATAGCAACATAATTGACATTTTACAAATAAATTAAATGCCAGCATAAAAGAATCTTTTTTATGAGAGACCGAGGTTGGGGGATGACCTGAGGTCAGGAGTTCAAGACCAGCCTGGCCAACGTGGTGAAACCTCATCTCCATTAAAAATACAAAGAAACTAGCCAGGCATGGTGGCACACATCTGTGGTTCCAACTGCTTGGTAAGCTGAGGCAGGAGAATTGCTTAAACCCGGGAGGCAGAGGTTATACTGAGCTAAGATTGCGCCCCTGCACCCTAGACTGGGTGACAGAATGAAACTCCATCTCAAAAAAAAAAAAAAAAATCCTCATTTAAAGGTTACCTAACAATTTATTTTATTTTAATCTTTAAATCCATTTCAAATTCAGTCATCCAGCACGTATTAAACACTGATCTGTGCCTAACAGGCTTCAAAGCTGACATTTGTATTTCCACTAATGAACAAGTAGGTTTCACTACTGCCAGGTCCAGGCCAATCAAGGCAAAACAGCCTGTTATCTAATTTAAGACCTAGGACCATATAGAAGAAATATGATTTCCAAAAGTGTCCAAAGTTCACTACATCAAACTGAAGAGCAATTAATGTTTATAGCAAATAGCTGTTGCCTGGGTGAATGAGAAACAGAGAACTCTTATTTCTAACTGCCAGGTTAACTACCCACCAAAACCATAAACTAAGTGGTATGGCAAAATATATTTAAGTACATTTTAATTAGAACAAGGTTGTTTTCAAATCTTGGAGAATTGCATTCAAAAATCTTGGAGAATATCATTCAAAAGGGCATCTTAAATATATCTGCTATTATCTACCATTTACAATTTTAGGCAATTTGTTTAAGTAACCTCTGAGCCTTGGTGTCTATCTGTGAAATGGGGATTACCGGGTGTGGTGGCCCATGCCTGTAATCCCAGCACGTTGGGAGGATCACAAGGTCAGGAGTTCGAAACCAGCCTAACCAATATGGTGAAACCCTGTCTCTACTAAAAATATAAAAATTAGCCAGGCATGATGGCATGCGCCTATAGTCCCAGCTGCTCAGGAGACTGAGGCAGAAGAGTCACTTGACTCCAGCCTCCGTCTCAAAAAAAAAAAAAAAAGAAAAAGAAAAAGAAATGGGGATTAACAGAATTTATTTCAAGTTAAATGAAACAATGTAAACGAAGTATTTGGCACATGACTTAGCATAGAAATTGGAAATACATAGTAGCTACTATAAAATACAGAAAGTAAAACTCGGCAACCTTCTTAGATGGTAGAAATATTCAGGAAAAAATTAAAAATTAAAAATTTAAAACCTCATACATAAAAAAATATGCAAAAAAGTCAAATTCAGTATTATAGGGATACGGGTTTTAAAAGGCTAAAATCCACTATTGTATGTAAGGCAACTACATAAAATTGGTTCAAGGGTAAAGAAATGAAAATTATGGACTACTTATAGATTCAGGAAATCATTACCAAGACTAATTACCATCTCTACAATAAGGATTTAGATCAGCTACCCAAGTTGCCCATCCCCACATATAATACATTGCTTAGAGGGCCGGGCGCAGTAGCTCATGCCTATAGTCACAGGATTTTGGGAGTCTGAGACGGGCAGATCACCTGAGGTCGAAGAGTTCAAGACCAGCCTAACCAACATGGAGAAACCTGTCTCTACTAAGAAATACAAAATCAGCCCGGCATGGTGGCGCATGCCTATAACTCCAGCTACTTGGGAGGCTGAGGCAGGAGAATCGCTTGAATCCAGGAGGCAGAGACTGCAGCTAGCCGAGATTGCGCCATTGCACTTCAGCCTGGGCAGTAAGAGCAAAACTGTCTCACACACACATACAAAATACATTGCTTAGTTTGTAATTATGTCTCATTGTTAATTAACAACTGTTTTCTGAGACAGAGTCTCACTCTTTCACCCAGCCTGGTGTACAGTGAGGAGATCTCACCTCACTTCAACCTCCACCTCCAGGGCTCAAATGATTCTCATGTCTCAGCCTCTCGAGTAGCTAGGATTACAGGTGCACACCACGACATATGGCTAATATTTTTGGATTTTTACTAGAGACGGGGTTTTGCCATGTTGGCCAGGCTGGTCTTGAACTCCTGGTCTCAAATGATCCTCCCTCCTCGGCCTCCCAAAGTGCTAGGTTACAAGCATGAGCCACTGTGACCAGCCTTAACCAATAACCTTTAAAAGAGGCTTGATAGGCCAGGCGTGGTGGCTCAGGCCTGTAATCCTAGCACTTTGGGCGGCCGAGGTGGGTGGATCACCTTAGGTCAGGAGTTCAAGACCAGCCTGGCCATCATGGTGAAAACCCATCTTTAAAAAAAAAAAAGAAAGAAGAAAAAAAGAGGCTTAACAAATTTATCATTCTATTACTTTGGCAAACTACCCCCTAAAAATAAGTTATCTCCAAATACAGTCCAAGAATCTTCTGTGTCAGAATCACTTTAACATGCAAAATGATGGAATGAAGCTCAGAAATCTATGCACATTTGTTTTGAGGACCACTGCCCAAAAGCATATAGACATTCTATATTAAATTACCTAGAATGTAACTTGTATTAAACTACCTAGAATGTAACTTAATTTCCAATTATTTTCTTGCAATACCTGCCACTACAGTAAGCTTCTATTCTCCTGGTAGTGTGTGTCTGAATTTACTCAACAATTTAAGGAAAACAGGGCAAATAAATACCAAGAAACAATGATGTACTTTATAGACAAAAATGACTACTAACACATCTTTCATTTTTTTATCAATATAAAATTAACTCAGCCATTACAGTGAAGATTATACATAACATATAAACTCTTTAGTAGTCCCCATGGAAAACCTGATCTTAGGAAGATTAGACCTTGTTTCAAGCAGAGCTGTACTTTAAAATAGTACACAGTAAAGTACAGTCTTATTTTTATTTATTTTTGTTTTTTGAGACAGAGTTTTGCTCTTGTTGCCCAGGCTGGAGTGCAATGGTGCGATCTCGGCTCACCACAACCTCCACTTCCCAGGTTCAAGTGATTCTCCTGCCTCAGCCTCCCGAGTAGCTGGGATTATAGGCATACACTACCACACCTGGCTAATTTTTGTATTTTTAGTACAAACAGGGTTTCATCATGTTGGCCAGGCTGGTCTTGAACTCCTGACCTCAAGTGATCCACCCACCTCGGCCTCTCAAAGTGCCACTGCACCCAGTCCATACAGTCTTAGTTACAGTAAGAGGTTGAAAATCTCATTCAAAATCCCAAGTCCAGGCCAGGCACAGTGGCTCATGCCTGTAATCCCAGCACTTTGGGAGGCCGAGGCAGGCAGATCACCTGAGGTAAGGAGTTCGAGACCAGCCTGGCCAACATGGTAAAACCCCATCTCTACTGAAAATATAAAAATTAGCCAGGCGTGGTGACAGGCACCTGTAATCCCGGCTACTAAGAAGGCTGAGGCACAAGAATTGTTTCAACCCAGAAGTCAGAGGTTGCATGGAGCCAAGACCGCGCCATTGCACTCCAGCCTGGGCAACAAAAGTTAGACTCCATCTCAAAAAAAAAAGAAAAAAAGAAAAAAAAAGAAATCCCAAGTCCAGTAAAACATGCCTGGCATAGTTTGTTTATAACACATCTAGTTAGTGTATAAAATCTGCTTTTAAGTTTTAGTTTTAATTCTATAATTTGTTACAGGATTCTTTACTTTTTCTTTTCTTTTTATTTTCCTAGAGTAGTTTCTCCATAGACAGAGCAGGGCTAGCCCCTCGGCATAGTGGCCCAGAGGATTCTTTAGACTCAGAATCAAACCAAGTTTAATGCCCAATAATAATCACTTCTGAAAAATATCATATTAATGCAACATGCAATGGAAGAACTCACTCTCAACACATATTGCACAGTAGTGGGCATCCTAAAGTTGTGTGGGTCAGAGAGTGATTGGCACCTGCCTCTTCTCTGTTTCACTGTGTAAAGCCTTTATTGACATCTTGGCATATAAGCAGAATAATCACCAAAAAATATTACTTTTAATGTACCACAACACAATCATTCAAGCATACTACTTGAGGGCCTAAGTTCTCAACCTGGACACTGTAGTATAAGCTACTGATACCACTACTCACTGCTTCACCAGAATGGCTGTATATTTTTCCCACCAAAAGTAGGGCTATTGCACCATACGTTTCATGGTCTCTGTAAAGAAAAGAAATCATTGTCTTGGTTTATATTTCCTCAAAAAATAAGCAAATTTTCTACAAACTGCTTTTAAGAATTTAGTGAAAACTGAAGTTTCCTAAGGAAATCATTAATTATTTTTAATGCAACAGTACCCCCATATACACACACAAAGTTGGTATTTGTAAAAACATCAATTCTGAAAAACAGCTAGTTACATCCTTTAATACACATGCACCACAAAATTAAAATACACAAGCATTTTTTTAAGAGATGGGGTCTCACTATATTGCCAAGGCTGATTCAAACTCCAGGGTTCAAGCAATCCTCCTGCCTCAACCTCCCAGACTGCTGGGGTTACAGGCAAGAGCCACCGTGCCCAGCCACACAGTTTTTATTTATTTATTGTTTTCTTGAGACAGAGTCTCACTCCGTTACCCAGGTGGAGTGCAGTGGCACAATCTTGGCTCACTGCAACCTCTGCCTGCCAGGTTCAAGCAATTCTCATGCCTCAGCTCCTGAGTAGCTGGGATTACAGGTGCACACCACCATGGCTGGCTAATTTTTTTATTTTTAGTAGATGGCATCTCGCTACGTTGGCCACGCTCGTCTCAAACTCCTGACCTTAAGTGATGCACCCATTCAGCCTCCCTAAGTGCTAGGATTATAGGCACAAGCCACTGCACCCAGCCAAACAAGCATTTTCAAGCACATTTACTTCATGATTCCTCATTTCATGTGATGTCTCCCCACACAACAAAAAAAAATGATTCAGAAAGACCTTTCAGGATTTTTACTTTTTTTTCCCCTGCCATTCAAAAGCTTCTGCAAGGAAGTTTGTTAGTTTTGTTTGTTTGTTTGTTTTTTAAGATGGGGCTTCACCATGATGGCCAGGCTGGTCTTGAACTCCTGACCTTAGGTGATCCACCCACCTTGGCCTCCCAAAGTGCTAGGATTACAGGCATGAGCCACCACGCCCGGCCTGCAAGGACGTTTTTAAGGATTTCCCAGTGGCTTTATAACTATGAGGAGTGAAGAACTACCTTTTCAAAGAAGCCTGGGCTGAAGGTTTTTGCTCTTTTCAAATTGTCTTGAGTGGTTCAATTTTCTTATGTCTGCAATTACTAAACTTGGGGCTGTGTTTAAGGGATAGACCTAAAAGTTTGCCAGCAGGTAGGATATCCATAATCATTTCTACTGACCCAAAACAAGGAGAGGATTTTAAGAGAGGCCCCCGTAAGGCTGTGGTTCTTGCCCTTTCAGTTTGTTCCTGAGGGAAAAGAAGTATTTTAAAACAAGGAAATGCAAGAGGATGGAACTGGAAAAAAAAAATATCCAGAATGTAAAAAATTCTACAAAGTCCATGGGTTAACAGTAAATTGCAAGTGAATAAAAGTAACAGCAGAACTACAGATAAAAAGTACAAGACAATCAACCAATTCCAATGCATGAGCTTTATGTGGATCCTAATTTGAAAACTGAACAGTCTTGAGCTTTTTCTTTTTTTTTTTTTTTTTGAGACGGAGTCTTATTCTGTCACCCAGGCTGGAGTGCAGTGGCACAATCTCAGCTCACTGCAGCCTCCACCTCCCAGGTTCCAGTGATTCTCTTGCCTCAGCTTCCCGAGTAGCTGGGATTACAGGCACATGCCACCAGGCCTGGCTAATTTTTGTATTTTTAGTAGAGATGCGGTTTCCCCATGTTGGCCAGGCTGGTCTCAAACTCCTGCCTTCAACTGCTCCACCTGCCTCAGCCTCCTAAGGTGTTAGGATTACAGGGGTGAGGCACCACGACTGGCCAAAGATCTGACATTTTAACAGTGACTGAATATTTGATGATATAAAAGAATTACTGCTATTATTTCAAGTAATAATGATAGCAAGATTGTCTGGTTTTTGTTATTTTTTTTGAGACGGAGTCTTGCTCTGTCACCAGGCTGGAGTGCAGTGGCGCAATGTCTGCTCACTGCAACCTCCGCCTCCTGAGTTCAAGCGATTCTTCCCCCTCAGCCTCCCAAGTAGCTGGGACCACAGGCGCATGCCACCACACCCGGATAATTTTTTTGTATTTTTAGTAGTGACGGGTTTCACCGTGTTGGCCAAGATGGTCTCGATCTCTTTACCTCGTGATCCGCCCACCTCGGGCTCTGAAATGCTGGGATTACAGGCGTGAGCCACCGTGCCCAGAAAGACTGTCATTTTTAAAGTGCTTACCTTGGGCTGGGCACAGTGGCTTAACACATCTGTAATCCCAGCACTTTGGGAGGCCAAGGCGGGTGGATCACCTGAGGTCAGGAGTTCCATACCAGCCTGGTCAACATGGTGAAACCCCATCTGTACTAAAAATACAAAAAATTAGCGAGGCATGGTAGCTTGCACCCGTAGTCCCAGCTACTCGGGAGGCTGAGGCAGAAGAATCACTTGAACCCGGGAGGTAGAGGTTGCAGTGAGCAAAGATTGTGCCACTGCACTCCAGCCTGGGCGAGAGCCAGACAGCATCTCAAAAAAAAAAGAAAAAAAAAAGTTCAACAAGGCCGGCTATGGTAGCTTACGCCTGTAATCCCACCTGTAATCCCTGGAGGCCGAGGTTGGGAGTTTGAGACCAGCCTGAACAACATGGAGAAACCTCGTCTCTACTAAAAATATAAAATTACCCGAGTGTGATGGTGTATGCCTGTAATCGCAGCTACTCGAGAGGCTGAGACAGGAGAATTGCTTGAATTTGGGAGGTAGAGGTTGTGGTGAGCTAAAATCATACCATTGCACTCCAGCCCGGGCAACAAGAGCAAAACTCTGTCTTAAAAAAAAAAAGTTCAACAAAAAGGCCAGGTAAGTGGTGCATGCCTGTAATCTGATTACTTTGGGAATCCAAGGTGGGCAGATCATCTGAGGTAAGGAGTTTGAGACTAGCCTGGCCAAGATGGTGAAACCTGTTTCTACTAAAAATACAAAAATTATCCAGGCTTGGTGTTACAAGCCTGTAGTCCCAGCTACTCGGCAACCTAAGCAAGTCTCAAAAAAAAAAAAAAAGTTCAACAAAAATATGACACAACCAATAATTTATTATTTTGTCTAAAAATAATCATTTAAGCTGACTGCAGTGGCTCATGTCTGTAATACTAGCACTTTGGGAGGCTGAGGTGGGAGATTACCAGTGGCTTGAGGCCAGGAGGTTGCAACCAGCCTGGGTAACATAGTGAGACCCAGTTTCTACAAATGTTTTTTTTTATCTCGCCAAGCATAGCAGCATGAGCCTCTAGTCCCAGTACATGGGAGGCTGAGGTGAGAGGATTGCTTGGGCCCAGGAGTTCAAGGCTGTAGTGAACTATGATCATACCACTGCACTCCAGCCTCTGTGATAAAGTGAGACCCTGTCTCTAAACAAATAAATAAAATAATCGAAACCGTTAAGAATCCTGAAGGAATGCTTATTATATGTCAAAATTACAAGCTGAGATTAAGGACAAAAAGGGAACACAAAAACCCAAAAGGAATTTGTGGGGTTAATTGATGATTCTCATCTGCTAGTATTTAGACTATTTTCATTAGACATTGCTAATGAGCTCAGAAGCAAGCAGGTAATTCAAACTAAGAGAGGTGGGTATAAAACAACAGTAGCCGGGTGCTGTGGCTCATGCCTGTAATCCCAACACTTTGAAAGGCCGAGGCGGGTGAGCCTGGGCAACATGGCAAAACCCCATCTCCACCAAAAAGATGCAAATTAGCCAGGCATGGTGGCATGCACCTGTAGCTGCAGCTACTTGGCAGGCTGACGCGGGAGGATTGCTTGAGCCCAGGAGGTTGAGGCTGCAGTGAACTATGAGCGTGCCACTGCATTCTAGCTTGGGTGACAGAGCAAGACCCTCTCTCAAAAAAAAAAAAAAAAAAAAAAAAAAAACCACAGTGGAAGAGCACAGAGTAAACTAGAGAATGCATGCTTCATTTAAAGGCATCTAGTGTTTTATTAGATGGAGTCTCACTCTGTTGCCTGGGCTGGAGTACAATGGCACAGTCTCAGCTCACTGCAGCCTCCACCTCCCAAGTTCAAGCAATTCTTCTGCCTCAACCTCCTCCTGAGTAGCTGGGATTACAGGCACATGCCACCATGTCCAAATAATTTTTTGTATTTTTAGTAGAGACAGGGTTTTGCCATGTTGGCCAGGCTGCTCTTGAACTCCCGACCTCAGGTGATCCATCCACCTCAGCCTCCCAAATTGCTGGGATTACAGGCATGAGCCACCACACCTGGCCAGGCATCCAGGCATACAATGCTAAAACAAAGTCTGATTTTCACCAGATACTAAAAATATCCTCAAAATCACTGTATCATTTATGGGCCAAAGCAAACTACCTAGAAGGAGGATGTAACAAACCAGTATAGTATAGGGAAAACCAGGCCACCTGGTCATTCTGTTCATTTTACATATAAACTGAGGCATAAAGTTTGTTTGCTTGTGTCTAAGTGAACTGCCCAAAGCTAAATGAATTAGCCTAAGAACTAGGAACTAGAGCTTAGTGAGGCACAATGATTTGCCAAAGGTCACAGTGCTAATAGGAGAGGCCAGTACCAATACTAGAAATTAAAGCCCAAGCACCCTAACACGCTGTCCAGGTCAACAATTTACTATTTAGCACCACTTTGTTTTCTTTCTTGGGTTATATGTGTCCAGCTCCATTTTTTTCACAGAATGATTCTCCTCAAAAATGTGTTCTTCAACCAAATAAATCTGAAAATAATGCAAAAAATAATAACACAAAGGGAGAGGAAAAATTTCAAATGATTACAAAAGCAGATTCTTAGTCATCCACACACATATATTAAATCCTATGTTCTAGACTCAAACATCTTTTCCACACAGTAGACAGCTCTTCCAATTTTACAAAGACATTTCTGTACCATGTATAACATCAGCATAAAATATGGAAGAAATTTATAAAAGCAGTAACTAGCCCTTTTGAAGACTGAAGAAAAGCACAAATACATTTACGCATTTAGTCTCCCAAATGTTAATTCTTTTAACTATCTCACTAAAGAGGCAAGAACCAAAACTTCAGAGCTTACTATGTATTCCCCAGCATTCAGCTAAGGAACTAGCTGAATCTCCAGAGCCAGGTTTCATGGCTTTTACCCAACAAATGAATCTGCTTGGCTCCAACCCCCATATCCTTTATATTATCCCCACACAGGCAATGAAATCAAGAGAAGCACTAATTTCCAGAAATATGCAATTCTTTACTTTCTACTTAAAATAAAACTTAGCAGCCCAACTAGCTTTCTAATATCCAAGTAGAAAAAGCAGAGGTTGCTGGCACAGTGCCTCACGCCTGTTATCCCAGCACTTTGGGAGGCCGAGGCAGGGAGATCATGAGGTCAGTAGTTCCAGACCAGCCTGGCCAACATGGTGAAACCCCGTCTCTACCAAAAATACAAAAATTAGCCAGACATGGTGGTGGGTGCCTATAATCCCAGCTACTCGGGAGGCCGAGGCCCAAGAATCGCTTGAACCCGGGAGGCGGAGGTTGTAGTGAGCTGAGATCATGCCACTGTACTCCAGCCTGGGTGACAGACTGAGACTCCATCTCAAAAAAAGAAAAAAGAAAAAGCAGAGATTTTAGAATGGGATCAACCTACATTTGAATCCTTGCTTTGCCACTTACAAGCTAACTGGCCAAACTAAATGAGCCTCTATTTCCTCCTGTGTAAATGAAAAAAAACACTATCAAGGTTATAAAAAAACTAAAGCATGAGGTACAATGTCTGGCATATAATGGGCACTCAGTAAAAAGCTCATTATTTTTACCTAGAGGTTGAATTCAATGGCCAATTCAAATAAGAGATTTTAAAGCAACTGATGAATATAGCCTCAGTAGAGTCTATATAAAGTATTTTGGCTGGGTGCAGTGGCTCATGCCAGTAATCCCAACACTTTGGGAGTGCAGAAGTGGGAGGATCACTTGAGGACAAGAATTCAGACCTGGCGAGGGGGCTCACACCTGTAATCCCAGCACTTAAGGAGGCTGAGGCAGGCGGATCACTTGAGGTTAGGAGTTCGAGATGAGCCTGGCCAACATGGCAAAACCCTGATTCTACCAGAATCACTTGAACCCCGGAGGCAGAGGCTGCAGTGAGCCAAGATCATGCCATTGCACTCCAACCCGGATGACAGAGCAAGACTCCATCTCAAAAAAAGAAAAAGAAAAAAAAAAGAGGTCAACCAGCCTGAGCAACATGGTGAGACCCCCATCTTTACAAAATATTAAAAAATTAGCCAGGTATAGCCGGGCAAAATGGCTCATGACTATAATCCCAGCACTCTGGGAGGCCAAGGCAGGCGGATCAAGAGGTCGAGGCAGGCAGATCAGGAGGTCAGGAGATCAAGACCAGCCTGGTCAATATGGTGAAACCCTGTTTCTACTAAAAAATACAAAAAATTAGCCGGGCGTGGTGGCGAGGCCTGTAGTCCCAGCTACTCAGGAGGCTGAGGCAAGAGAATCACTTGAACCCGGGAAGTGGAGGGTGCAGTGAGCCGAGATTGCACCGCTGCACTCCAGCCTGGGTGACAGAGTGACACTCCATCTCAAAAAAAAAAAAAAAAAATTAGCTAGGCATGGTGGTATGGATTTGTAGTCCCAACTATTTGGGAGCCGAGGTGGAAGAACGCAGTGAGCTATGATCCCAGCACTGCACTCCAGCCTGTGAAACATAGCGAGACCCTGCCCCTTAAAAACAAAAACAAAATAATCACCATCTCCTGGCTCCATCAGTAAACCCCAAAACTGCACATGAAAGTATGCAATCAGCCAGGTGCAGTGGCTCACACTTGTAACCTCAGCACTTTGGAAGGCTGAGGCAGGCAGATCACCTGAGGTCAGGAGTTCGAAACCAGCCCGACCAAGCTGGAGAAACCCCATCTCTACTAAAAATACAAATCAAAATTAGCCAGGCAAGGTGGCACATGCCTGTAATCCTAGCTACTCGGGAGCCTGAGGCAGGAGAATCGCTTGAACCCAGGAGGCAGAGGTTGCAGTGAGCTGAGATCATGCCACTGCCCTCCAGCCTGGACAACAAAAGCAAAACTCCATTATCAATTAGAAAAAAAAAAGTATGCAGTCAACATTAGTGCAAATTACAAAATATACTGACACGTCCATTTTTCCAGATTAAACTGTAAAAAAAGGATATACAACTAACTAGTCAATCATTAGTCCAATAATAATTCCTGGAATTGCTAAATTTTAGACTCACTATATTTGATTTCCTCAACATTTCCACCATTTTTTTTTTAAACAGGGTCTTGCTCTGTCACCCAGGCTGGACTGTAGTGGCATGATCTCAGCTCACTGTAACCTCCACCTCCAGGGCTCAAGAGATCCTCCCACCTCAGCCTCCCAAGTAGCTGAGACCACAGGCACAAGCCGCCACGGTGGCTTTATATATATCTAAGTATATATACATTAAAAAAGCCATCATGGTGGCTAGTGCCTGTGGCCTCAGCTACTTGGGAGGCTGAGGTGGGAGGATCTTTTTGTATGTATATATATATAGCCACCTAAGTTTTATAAATATACTTTTTATAATTATTTTTAAGCAAGCTTTTAGTTTGATATATACATATATATATATACATATATATATATATATATATATATATATATTTTTTTTTTTTTTTTTTGTAGATATGGGGTTTCACCATGTTGCCCAGGCTCCTCTGGAACTCCTGGGCTCAAGTGATCTGCCTGCCTCAGCCTCCCAAAGCACTGGGATTACAGGCATGAGACACTGTGCCCAGCCACCATTTCCAAAATTGATATCTCTCACATAATAAGCTTCTAGCGGGCAGGGACTATATCTCATACATGTTATACTCAGAATATTAAAAGAAAAACTTAAATTAAAAGTCTGATATCAGTCTCTAATGGCTTAATAAAAAATAATAATAGGATCCTATCCCAGCACTTTGGGAGGTGGCCAGATCACAAAGTCAGGAGTTCAAGACCAGCCTGGCCTAAATGATGAAACCCTGTCTCTACTAAAAATACAAAAATTAGCCGGGCATGGTGGTGGGCACCTGTAATCCCAGCTACTCAGGAGGCTGAGGCAGAATTGCTTCAACCTGGGAGGCGGACGTTGCAGTGAGCTGAGATCACATCACACTGCAGCCTGGGCAACAGAGCGAGACTCCATCTCGGAAAAAAGTAAATAAATAAATAATAGGATCCTTTCACTTCAGAATATTCAAATGAAAAAGGTTCATATTAGGAATAGCTCTTCCAACAAAAGAAACTGCTTATAAGCACTGTTAGCAAGAGACCAAAACTCAATTGCAATTCTCTACCAAAGAAAATTTTTAAAAAAATAAAGCACTAACACAATGAGCACTTATCCATTCCATTTCCAAAAACAACTTACCTTCTGCACCTTCCTTTTGCAGATTTGAAATCCAGATTCTCACACAATCACTGGCCATCTCTTCTGTTTGATTCAAAAGCATACACACTCCTGAGTGTCTCTCACTATTAAATACATCAATAGAAAGCACCCTCACCTTATTCTGCTTTCTAATTATGAAAACAGAAGTGCAGGCCAGGTGCGGTGGCTCATGCCTGTAATTTCAGCACTTTGGGAGGCTGAGGCAGGAGGATCGCTTGAGCCCAGGAGTCTGAGACCAGCCTGGGCAACACAGTGAGACCCTGTCTCTATTCAATAAATAAACAAACAAATATAAACAGGGCATTTGCAAATGCCCTCATCCAAAATTATTATTTTTTGAGACAGTGTCTCACTCTGTCACCAGGCTGGAGTGCAGTGGCGCAATCTCAGCTCACTGCAACCTCCACCTCCTGGGTTCAAGCAGTTCTCCTGCCTCAGTCTCCCAAGTAGCTGGGACTAAAGGTGTGTACCACCACACCCAGCTAATTTTTGTATTTTTAGTAGAGACAGGGTTTCCCCATGTTGGCCAGGATGGTCTCAATCTCCTGACCTTGTGATCCGCCTGCCTCAGCCTCCCAAAGCGCTGGGATTACAGGCGTGAGCTACCGCGCCCAGCCAAAATTATTTTTTAAAAGATACTTGAGATTAAATAATACAGAGTAACTGCTCTCATCTTTCCTCCAAAAAACACCATACTTCAATATGAATTTCTTTTTCTTTTTTTTTTTAAAGATGGGGTTTCACCATGATGGCCAGGCTGATCTTGAACTCCTGACCTCAGGTGATCCACCCACCTCGGCCTCCCAAAGTGCTAGGATTACAGGCGTGAGCCACCGCGCCTGGCCAATATGAAATTTTAAATGGCCTTTTTCCCTAAATGGGAAAGGATTCCTGTGTCTTCTTGGGAGAGTAAGCAGTTTAATAAGAGTAAAACATACTAATAAGCCATTGCAAACAGGTGAGATACCATCAGAGTGTGTGCTTTTGCAGGAAACAGAATGGAAAGCCGTGAATGGGAGTCTCTGCACTTCATATCTGCAAAAGAAGAGAATAAAAAGGTTAACTTGGCCGGGCGCGGTGGCTCACACTGTCATCTCAGCAGTTTGGGAGGCAGAGGAGGGCAGATCACGAGGTCAGGAGTTCGAGACCAGCCTGACCAATATGGTGAAACCCCGCCTCTACTAAAAATGCAAAAATTCGCCGGGCATGGTGGTGGGCACCTGTAATCCCAGCTATTCAGGAGGCTGGGGCAGGAAAATCACTTGAACCCGAGAGGCAGAGGTTGCAGGGAGTCTAGATCGGCCACTGCGCTCCAGCCTGGGCGACAGAGCAAGACTCCGACTCAAAAAAAAAAAAAAAAGAGGTTAATTTAACTCCAGACTTAGATTCTCTTCCTGTTTAAAGCAGTGCCCAAAAACATTTTAAATCAAAAAATGAAAATGGGCTGGTTAAGCTAAGTTTGTAGATGAACTCAACCTTCTTGTCCTTAATACATAAACTGTATCCCCAGTGTTAAAAGTTATTTGAACATTTTTGTGCTACACCACCTTGACATTAAAGGATTTAAAAAAAAAAAATCTTTAAACTTTCCTTACAACTACAATTAAAGTTAGCAAAATAGGCTTCTCAATTGAACAGTTAACCTAACGGGAATGACTTCTAACCTAAGAATTACAGTTAAAAGGTTCATTTTAACGAATGCTCTTTCCTCTGTAAGGAGTGAAAGGTAACCTTTTGGGAACCCCAATGTACACACCCCTTTCTCCAACCCTGCTACAGTTAAACGTTAATTTTAGGACAAACACACTAATGCCTCCTAGCAAGCAATGCCCACCCGTCCAGCACCCCGTTCTCTGCAAAAATCCATCTGCATTTTGCATTAACCCACTCGCCCCAGTGAGGGTGAGTCCAGGCCAAGTCGCAAAACACCGGGCGTGAGGGGTGAGACCTGCGAGCCCATCTGCACCCGCGCCCTCCCACCTGGTGGCACACCTGCCCCGCAGGCGCCCACCTGGGGCCGGGACCGCCCCCTCCCGGCCTCGCGCGCCTGCCCCACTCGGAGCGCGTTCCACGCGTCGCACAGGACCAGAGGGCGGTGCAAGCGGCGGGTCCCCGGGCAGCAGGGAAGCGAGGGCTCTGGGAAAGGGGGCCGCCCGGGGCTCGCTCCCTCCCTGGGGACCCGGCGGACCGCAGCGTGCTGGGGGCGGACGCGGTACCTTTTGGACAGATCCATGAGGACCCCGGAGAAGAGCTTCTCCCCGAGGCGGAACGACACGACGAGCGCGTCCTCAATGATGTGGTCCAGCGTGACCCGCACCTCCGAGCCCGGGATCAGTTGCGACACCGTGGAGTCCCCGCCCGCTGGCGGCAGAAGCGCCGGAGCTGCGGGCTGAGGCAGCGGTGGCTCCTCGCGCTCCTCAGGAGCCGGGGGCTGCTCCTGCGGCGGTGCAGAAGAAGGTGGAAGTTCGGGCCCTCCCTGAGGCGCGGCTACCGCCGACTCCGCCACCCGAACGGACAGTTTCTCCTCAGCCTCCAGCTCCGGCCCCGCCGCCTCCGGGCTGCGGGCGAGCTCCCCCGGTGGCGGCGGTGGCGGCGGGAGCGGCGGCTCGTCGGCCTGAGGAGCGGACTGCTGCCCGTCGGCCTCGCCATCCGGCACAGACGCTTCAGTGGCTGTGACCGGGAGGGGATCAGTGCCGGCCTCACTGCCGGGGATGGGCTCCATCTCCGGCTCGGCCTCGCCGGCGCCCCCCTCCCCGGGGGACGCTGCAGTCGCTGCCGCCTCTGCAGCCACGGCCGCCATTTTCTTCCTGGCTTCTCCCTCCTCCAACTCCGCTGCAGCGGCGGCGGCGGCAGCGCTGCTTGGTTCCCTGGACCTTCCCCTCCCTCCCGCGAACACTTTCGTCCCGCCCTTTCCCTGATGCTCGTTTTTGGCACCTCGCCATTGGTTCCATCCTACAGCCATCCCGCACTTCTGATATTTCATTGGTCAGGGGCGGACGTCTATCATCTAGTCAGTCAATCCTTCCCACGCAGAGTAGGAACTTCTCATTGGCCAGATGTGTTGTCAAGTGTGGACTGTGAGTGGAGGAATAGGGGGGCGGAATCAAAGGGGGCGGGGGAAGTCACAAAAGAGGAGCCATATACTCATCGCCTCTTGCTATTGGCTGGAGGAGGAAACAAAGTTTTATGGTTGGCCTATGCTCCTGCCCATTATCAGTCAGGTCTTCGGAGGTGGGAGAAAGGAGGGAATCAAGTAGCGTGCCACTTCTTTCAAAGGCGGCGGAGGGGAGGAGTAACAAGGGGATGAGGGAGGGGAAACCGCTTCCCAAGAATCTCTGCGCAGAGATCCTTAGAATAAATGTTATTTCTAGGCGCGGACTTCTTGCGGCCGCGTGTGGGCACGACAGGCTTCTTTGGGAAAGACAACGAAAGTTTGAAATACAATTCTACAGACACTTTCTGAGTGTTACTATGCTAGTCACTGAACTAGGTGCTGGGGTTTTACAATGTTCAAGACGTTCTCCATAACCTAATGGCAGCTGGCTCATGGCAGCCACTCCAGCTGCCATGAGGAGTACGAGGAGTATTTTCCTTGACTTCTCTCCACTTCCTAGGAACAAAGCACCTACTTATTAATATTTCAAAAGTAGGAAAATGCTCATGAAGGAGGAGAGCCATCCTCACTGGATTAAACTGATGACTGTTCCAGAAAGGAATCCTGAGACATTGCTGGACTGATATGTGAACACTGCTTGTTCTCTCCAAATCCGCTGCAAAGTGGACGCACCTGGTGCCTGCTAAAGCCTTTTTCTTTCCTGGCTTCTATGCCACGAGAACAAAGCTCTCTCTCTTCAGTGTCCTGATGCCCCGACTTCTCTTACTCCCACGTCAAGTCTCCGTTTGTTATCTCTGGAAGAATCTACTGTACCTATTTCTCTCAATGGCACCTCAGAGTCAGCCTTTCCTCTGGGTGAATGCCTACAGGAGAGAGGGAAGAAAAGCTCCTAGCACTGAGTGTGGGAAAAATAAAATCCTAAAGAATAATTACAGCTAGTGTCTTTTGAGTACCATGTACCAGGCACTAGTACAAACACTATAGCATATCATCTCAATCCTTAAAATTTTGAGACACAAAGAGGGTGCCCAAGGTTACTCGGCTTGTAAATTGCATAGTCAGAATTTCAGTTTTACATGGAAAAGGCTGAAAATAGCAATAAACAAATATCACCATATGCTCTGCCTATTTCAAACCAAGTGGCTCTTGGGGAAAGGCCAGTAGAAGATCCCAATCAGGGAAGTTTCAAAATATCATTTAAAAATACAGAAAGAAACAAATGTACTTAGTGTTCATTTTGTACCAGAGATTTTCCCAAAAGCTCTCACTTAAAATCCTGTGACTTAAATCTTCTCTCTCTTTTAAAGATGAGGAAGCCGAGCCTTAGCCATGTTAAACATCCTAAGGAGACCAGGCAGGGTAGCTCATGCCTGTAATCCCAGCACTTTGAGAGGCCAAGGTGGGCAGATCACCTGAGGTCAGGAGTTTGAGACCAGCCTGACCAACATGGTGAAAACCTGTCTCTAATTAAAATACAAAATTAGCTGGGTGTGGTAGCAGGCATCTGTAATCCCAGCTACTTGGGAGGCTGAGGCAGG
>CAUYLG010036260.1:0-21776 GCA_963573385.1 Cacajao melanocephalus
GGCTCACTGCAACCTCCACCTCCCAGGTCCTGGTTCAAGCAATTCTTCTGCCTCAGCCTCCTGAGTAGCTGGGATTACAAGCATGTGCCACCATGCCCAGCTAACTTTTGTACTTTTTTAGTAGAGATGGGGTTTCATCATGTTGGCCAGGCTGGTCTTGAACTCCTGATGTGATCCACCCGTCTTGGCCTCCCAAAGTGCTGGGATTACAGGTGTGAGCCACCATGCCCAGCTGAGACCCTATTTCAAAAAAAATAAGAAAAGACAACAACAAGGAAAGAAAACATTTTTATGTAGAGAGCAACAAAGATGAGAGGGAAAACAATGTGAACCAGAAGACAGTGGAGCAACATCTTAAAAATACTCAAAGAACAAAACTTGGGCTGGGCACGGTGGTTCACGCCTGTAATCCCAACACTTTGGGAGGCCGAGGCAGGTGGATCCCTTGAGGTCAGGAGTTCAAGACCAGCCTGGGCAACACAGTGAAACCCTGTCTCTACTAAAAATACAAAAACTAGCTGGGCATGGTGGTGCACGCCTGTAGTCCCAGCTACTCGGGAGACTGAGGTGGGACAATCACTTGACCCCAGGAGGTGGAGGTTGCAGTGAGCCACGATTGTGCCACTGCACTCCAACCTGGGTGAAAGAGTGAAACTCTGTCTCAAAACAAACAACTCAACCTAGACTTCTCCATTCAGCAAAAGTATCTTCCAAATATGAAGATCAAATAAAGATGTTGTTAGAAATACAAAAGCTAAAAGAATTCATCAGCAGCAAACCTACATTTTAAGAAATACTACAGGCAATCATTTTGGCAGAGGAAAATGACACCAGATGAAAATACAGTTACACAAAGGAATGAAAAACACTGGAAATGGCAACTAGATGGGTAAATCTACATGATTTTTTTTTCTTATTGTTTTCTCTCTAAAAGACAGTGACATCACTAGATGTCATATCTAGTGACATCAGCAATATGGTTGACTGGAGTTGCTGGGCTCTTGCTCCCCACTAGTCAACAAAAGGGACCAAAACAACTAATAAACAACTATATTTCAACTGGAGTGGCTGTGGAAGTATGCTGCAGAGCACCAGGGGAGTGCTGAAATCCCTGCGGAGAAGCAGATGCCCTAGATAGCACCATAGAGAGGGGAGTGAAGCACTCTGCCTTTGCCGCACTGTCTCCCTGCAAGGAGTGGCCTGGAGTCAGGAAGGACTACTTCTAATGTGGAAAGGGTAAGCTGGGGACCCATGGTCCCCATGACCACTGCAGCCGCCTGCATTCCTTGCTACAGGAGAGTCCTGCAGTCCTCACAAGCCCTGAATCCAGTTTGTAGTTGCCTGCAGTTCACAGTACTACAGTGCCCCAGAGTTGGAGCCCATGTCATACACCTCCCAGTCCCCGTTCCCAGTCATAGCATGGTACCATCTTGAAACTGGATCCACTGCTAGAGTTCATCCTACCTGGGGGCCAAATGTCACTCCATCTCTCCATCTCTGAAGGCCCACTGTCAGTCCACCACACACACATGTATCTATAGCACCACCACCCAGCTGCTGAGAGCTTAGGCCCAACAGAATGAGGGCATTTAACTCATATGGGACCTCCCTGCCCCAGGGAACAGGTAGACCTGCAAAGTGGAGAAACCAACACATAGTTGGCTGGCCTGCTGTGCCAAGCCAGATAAACAGACCCAGCACAATAAAGGCTGTATGTGACAAACCCATAGCTAACATCATACTGAATGGGAACATTGGAAAGCTTTTCCTCCAAGATCAGAAACAAGACATGGATACCCATTTTAATCACTTCTATTCAACATAGTCCTAGCTGGAGCAATTAGACAAGAGAAAGAAATAAAAGGCATCCAAATTGGAAAGGAGAAAGTCAAATTGTGCTTGTTTGCAAATGACATGACCTTATACGTAGAAAACCCTAAAGATGCCACCAAAAATCTGTTAGAGGTAATAAATTCAGTAAAGTTGTAGGATACAAAATCAATATGTAGAAATCAGTAGTGTTTTTATATGCTAATAAAAAATAAAACAATTTCATTTACGGTAGCTACAAAAAAAGATACCTAGGAATATACTTAATTAAGAGGTAAATGATCTTTACAATGAAACCTATAAAACATTGACAAAGGAAACTAAAGACAATATAACTAACGGAAAGATATTCTATGTTCATGGATTGGAAGAATTAATACTGTGAAAATGGCCATACTACCCAAAGCAATCTACAGATTTAATGCAATCTCTATCAAAATGCCAATGACATTCTTCACAGAGACAGAAAAAAAAAAACTTAAATTTTTATAAAACCACAAAAGGCCTCAAATGGCCAAAACAGTCCTGAGCTAAAAGAACAAAGCTAGAGATATCATACTACCTGACCAAATATACTACAAAACTGTAGTAGCCAAAACAGCATAGTGGCCAAAATAAACACATAGACCAAGAGTACAGAATAGAAGGCCTACAAATGAATTTGCACACTTACAGCCAACTGATTTTCAACAAAGGTGCCAAGAATACACATTGAGGAAAGGACTCTGTTCAATAAATAGTACTTGGAAAAGTGCATAACCACATGCAGAAGAATGAAACTAGACTCCTACCTCTCGCCATATACAAAAATCAACTAAAAATGAATTAAAGACTTATATATAAAACCCAAAACTATGAAGCTATTAGAATAGGGGAAATGCATCATAATATTGGGGTAGGCAAGGAATTTTTAGATAAAATCTCAAAAGCACAGGCAATAAAAGCAAAACTAGACAAATGGAATTACATCAAACTAAAAAGATTTTGCACAGAAAAGGAAACTATTAGCAGAGTGAAGAGATAACCTATGGGAGAAAATATCTGCAAACCATACATCTGAAAAGGAGTTAATATCCAGAACAAACTTAACCTAACAGCAAAAAGACAAATAACCAAATTAAAAAATAGGCAAGGCTGGGCATGGTGGCTCATGCCTATAATCATAGCACTTGGGGAGGCCGAGGCGGGTGGATCACCCGAGGTCAGACCAGCCTGGCCAACGTGGCGAAACCCCGTCTCTACTAAAAATACAAAAATTAGCAGACGTGTTGGCACGTGCAGGTAATCGCAGCTACTCAGGAGACCAAGGGAGGATAATCACTTGAACCTGGGGTGGCGGGGAGACAGAGGTGGCAGTGAGCTGAGATCGCACCATTGTACTCTAGCCTGGGCAACAAGAGCAAAACTCGGTCTCTCAAAAAAATAAAGGGAAAAGGCACTTTGGGAGGCTGAGGTGAGCAGATCACTTGAGGTCATGAGTTTGAGATCAGCCTGGCTAACATGCATCTCTACTAAAAATACAAAAATTAGCCGGGCATAGTGTTGCATGCCTGTAATCCCAGATGCTGGGGAGGCTGAGGCACAAGAATCACTTGAATCCAGGAGGCGGAGGTTGCAGTGAGCCGAGATCGTGCCACTGCACTTCAGCCTCAACAACAGAGCAAGACTCCATCTCAAAAAAATACATAAAAATAGACCCGGCGCGGTGGCTCATGCTTGTAATCCCAGCACTTTGGGAGGCTGAGGCGGGCGGATC
Organism: Cacajao melanocephalus; assembly: GCA_963573385.1. NCBI lineage: Eukaryota > Metazoa > Chordata > Mammalia > Primates > Pitheciidae > Cacajao > Cacajao melanocephalus. The sequence goes on from CAUYLG010036260.1 coordinate 3,587, forward strand.
ACCTGAAGTCGGGAGTTCGAGACCAGCCTGACCAACATGGAGAAACCCCGTTTCCACTAAAAATACAAAATTAGCTGGGCATGGTGGCGCATGCCTATAATCCTAGCTACTCAGGAGGCTGAGGCAGGAGAATCGCTTGAACCCGGGAGGTGGAGGTTGCAGTGAGCTGAGATGGTGACATTGCAGTACAGCCTGGGCAAAAAGAGCGACACCCTGTCTCAAAAAAGATATATAAATAAAATTAAAAAACAAAAATAAATTAATTAATAATAATTTCTGATTCCATTGTCAGGAGTTATCAGCAGCTCACCCATGAGGTTTTGGAGCCATCACATGAAGAGGATTTTCCATGTATACTCAGAATTCTTGTGGCCTATGTTAAATATCAGATACTCCCTGTCTAACCTGGAGGCATAGGTGCCTAAAGAAATCAAGACTCTAGGGGCCAGGTGCGGTGGTTCATCCCCATAATCCCAGCACTTTGGGAGCCTGAGGTGAGCGGAAATCTTGAGTCCAGGAGTTCAACACCAGCCTGGGCACCATGGCAAAACCCTGAAAATTCAAATATTAGCAGGCTGTGGTGGCAGGTGTCTGTAGTCCCAGCTACTCAGGATGCTGAGGTGGGAGGATACACTATACAACATATACATGTACTGAGACATCAAAATGTAGCCCTTAAATATGTACAATTATAATGTGTCTATTAAAAAATATCAATTTTTGGCTAGGCGTGGTGGCTCATGACTGTAATCCCAGAAATATGGAAGGCTGAAGCAGACTAATCATGAGGTCAGGAGTTCGAGACCAGCCTGGCCAACTTGGTGAAACCCCAACTCTACGAAAAAACACAAAAAATTAGCTGGGCATGCTGGCAGGTGCCTGTAATCCCAGCTACTGGGGAGGCTGAGGCAGGAGAATCACCTGAACCCGGGAGGCACAGGTTGCAGTGAGCCGAGATCGTGCTGTTGCACTCCAGGCTGGGCAACAAGAGCGAAACTCCGTCTCAAGGTGGGGGAGGGAAGCGTTTTGGTTGGGTGAGGTGGCTCACACCTGTAATCGCAGCACTGGGGGAGGCCAAGGTGGGCGGATCACCTGAGGTAAGAAGTCAAGACCAGTCTGGCCAACATGGTGAAACCCTGTCTCTACAAAAAATACAAAGAATTAGCCAGGAGTGGTGGAAGACGCTTGCAATCCCAGCTGTTTCAGAGGCTGAAACAGAATTGCTTGAACCCAGGAGGCTGAGGTTGCACTGAGCAAAGATTGAGCCACTGTACTCCAGCCTGGGCAACAGAGTGAGACTCTATCTCAAAAAAAAAAAAAGAGAAGAAGTATTTTTTCATGAAAACTACTGAACTTTGAATTGAGTCTGTGACCTTCTTGCCTAGGGATGCCCCCTAATCCCATTAGGTAGTTAGGTAGTTCAACCAGGGCAAGGTAGTTTATAAAAACAATGAGCTTTGCAACCGGGTGCAGTGGCTCACACCTGTAATACTAGCACTTTGGGAGGCTGAGGCAGGTGACTCATTGAGGCCAGGAATTTGAGGGTAGCCAACATGTCAAAACTCTCTCTACAAAAAATACAAAAATTAGCTGGGTGTGGTAGTGCACTCCCATAGTCCCAACTACTCGGGAGGCTGAGGCACAAGAATTGCTTGAGCCTGGGAGGTAGAGGTTGCAATGAACTGAGATCAAGCCACTGCATTCCAGCTTGGGTGATAGAGAATGTGTCTCGAACAAAATAAAACAAATAAACAAAAAAAATGAGCTTTGCTACTTGAAGGAGTTTACTTACTATGGAATACTGTCAAAGTGGTAACTTGGTGATTAACAAAAAGGGAAGCCAAGTAGCTTGATTAGCTTGAGTTCACCAAACCTATTTGGGGCAAGTTCTGGGAGGTGAGACAACCATAGAGAGCTTCATAGACTGTCCAAATATCCAGAATTGATCTTAGTCTGTGCACACATGCAGCAGAGACCTTAGTGGACTCAAGCCAACCAATGTCCTTGGCCAACAGAGTCAGAACCTGTGCACGTGTGTAGGAGGCATGACAGAGCCCAGGAGAAAGAAAAACAATGAAGTTTAAATTCCAGTCCAAATTCAGATCTATCAGCAGAGAGCAGTACCCTTACTGGCTTAGGGTATCTAAGTACAATCTCTGACCAATCTTTGCTTGGATAGTAACCTATATAGACACAAGAGAAATTCATACAATGCCAGTCTTAAAAATAAGACAGAATGCTAGGTGATTTATTTATATATTACTTTTACTTCTAGTCCTCACAATAATTCTGCAAGATCAGTTAGACAGTAAGTATATAATCAGGTGCTGGAATCCTATACCATTTCGCTTCATGTTTGCAAAGGGGGGAGGTGGGGGGGGAGGGAGGGAGAGAGAGAGAGAGAGAGAGAGAGAGAGAGCCCGCGCGTGTGTGTGTGTGTGTGTGTGTGCGCGCGTGTGTTTTCTATTCTTTTTCTTCAGCATAAATCTTAACCTGCCTAAAGCAGCACCTTGGTCACAGCTACCAAGAAAATAATAAAATTGCTTTCTTCCTTCCTTCTTTCTCCATATAAAATCCAGTAAGGAAAAAGAAAAATAAATCCCAACTTACTGCAAGAAGATTCATGATGGTATGCCCCGTCTCTCCAAACAATGGCTTCCGAAATCTGACACTGAACAGTGGGCATGGATAAACTATGGAAATTAGAAATGATCAAACTTAAGTTTGGGAACTTAAAACTTTGCTAAAAGATATTTCATGACTAATATAATTTTTAAAATATAATTGTAATGGCTCACTAGAACACATCGAATTTAGGGCTCAAAAAGTATTTGGCATGGTAGCAGACAAATCCTGAGCCATATTAAGTCTTTTAATAACTAGAATAAGCCTTCTGATGTATACGTTTCAAAAATGACCCACAATAGTCAGGCACAGTGGCTCATGCTTGTAATCCCAGCACTTTAGGAGGCTGAGTCAGAAGGATCACCTGAGCCTAGGAGTTTGAGACCACCCTGTACAACACAGAGAGACCCTGTCTCTATAAAAAAACCAAACCAAAAAATTAGCTGGGTGTGGTAGCACACACCTGTAGTCCCACCTACTTGGGACGCTGAGAGGTAGGAGGATGGCTTGAGCCCAGGAGGTCAAGACTACAATGAGCCATGACTATGTCACTGCACTCCAGCCTTGGTGACAGAGTGATACCCTGTCTCCAAAAAAAAAAAAAAAAAAGACCCACAAGGTCTTAGGGAGCTTCTTCAAACTGAATTGATATGATCCAGGAAACAAATATCTCCTGATTCCTCTGTGCTCAAGAAGTTTAGGCGTTCACGATTTTTTTTTCCAAGAAGTTTAAGAGTTCACTCTTTTTTTTTAAGACAGAGTCTCACTCTGTTGTCCAGGCTGGAGTACAGTGGCGTGATCTCCTACTTCAGGAGAGTTCAAGTGATTCTCCTGCCTCAGCCTCCCCAGTAGCTGCAATTACAGACATGCACCACCATGCCCAGCTAATTTTTTTGTATTTTCAGTAGAGACGAGGTTCACCATGTTGGCCAGGCTGGTCTCGAACTCTTGACCTCAAATGATCCGCCCGCCTCAGCTATTCCCAAAAGTGCTGGGAGTAGAGGCATGAGCCATCACACCCAGCCAAGAGTTCACTCTTCTATACCTCCTAACCAGGATCCTCTTTAGGAGAGGCAAATCACAGGAGATCCTAACCGGCTGGTGTGAAATGCCTGTATAAAATAGGAAGATACACATGTTGCTTCTTCTGCACATAATCCTTCCCTTCCCCTGATTGATATGCCTCCTTCAGAGTTAATCCAGAGGCACTTTGGTCCAAGAAAAAGGGTCCAACTACTCCTTCGTTCCTGGTCAAGTTAGAGCCTGTCTTGGGGCTCCCAATAAACTTAACTTTGACCGCAGGTTTTTTTTGTTTTGTTTTTTAAGAAGGAGTTTTGCTCTGTCACCCAGGCTGAAGTGCAATGGCACACTCTTGGCTCACTGCAACCTCCGCCTCCCAGGTTCAAGCGATTCTCCTGCCTCAGCCTCCCGAGTAGCTGGGATTACAGCCACGGCGGCACCACACCTGGCTAATTTTTGTATTTTTAGTAGAGACGGGATTTCACTATATTGGTCAGGCTGGTCACGACCTCCTGACCTCGTGATCCACCCACCTCAGCCTCCCAAGGTGCTGGGATTATAGATGTGAGCCACTGTGCCCAGCCTGAGCACAGGTTTTAACAGAGTATACCACTATAATCATGATTTCTGTATGTATTCCTTATAAAAGTTCCAAAGAAGACATAATCATGTCTTTGCTATTACAGAATTCCCAGGATTCAGGATATATGGGAGGGCTTTATTAAATTCTTATTGAATGAATAAATAATTGGTGAAAGAATGAAGTTGACCTGCTGAGAACATATACTATTGTATGGTTTATAAAATAATGTTTTTATTTATTCTCTCATTTGATCCTGTTAACAATCCAATATAAAATAAAAGTCAAGCATTATTATTTCAAGTTTACAAAAGAAACACAATCAGAGAATTTGAGTGACTTGCCCAAAGTTACAGAGCTCATAAGTGGCAGAGTTGAGAACCTTACTCAAGTGTTCTGATTCCTAGCACAGGACACTTTTAATTAAATGGAGATACAAAGTTTAAAATAAAGCTTGCATTAACTGTTAACGTCTATTTAAAAATCACATCTTATTTGCACTGCTACAGCCATGGGCAAGGAAGCTCTACTTCTGTAGCCTACCTTATCAACTCAGAGTGGTCTCCATTCTATTAGTTTCCAGTATGTTAAGTAAAATATAATTTATCTTAACTGATTTTCAACCAAGTGACAAAGAATACGCTCATCATATACAGATACCATAAAAAATAAAGTTACGTCTTAAGTTCAAAGTCACTTTTCTGAAGATGATCATGTTTTTTATCAATGAACTATAAAAGCAGTACATTTACAAGGTAATAATCAACTTCCTCATTCGTTATTTTCAGTCTTTCCCATTACGCCTAATATACACAGACACTGACCAAATTTAGCTCAGCTATTTCAAAAGACTGTTTCTGCTGAATTATATCACCAAACGGAGGGCTTTGAATATTTTAGGCATTATTTAGTCATCATGCCTTTGTCATGTGGCTTAGAAGAACGTGTTTTTACTACTTACGTCGATATTCAGCTCCAAGTCTCAACATCAGACGAATAGGAAACACTTTAGCCCAAGGAGTTTCCCATTTCTGGATAAGAATACCAAACAAGTAAGGTGGGGTTGGGAGTACTAGGTCCTGCAGTGACTGGTAGGTAGATGTCACATATAAGAATCCACCATGTTCTTTACTGCCAAGGAAACTCTGACTGAAGAAGGAATGTCCCAAGTTGCCCACCACATTCCCTAAAAACAAAAAAGTTCATTAGTTACTTTGTATCAGTAAATTAATATTTTTAATAAACACTATTATGCAACACTGGCCTGGATGGACAGTACCAAACAGTAATTCCCAATCTTTCACTATGAAAGACTTAACATTTAAAAAGCTGATTTTAAAATAAATGGCATTTATTAAATGAAAATTTGGTTTCCCATTTTATCAGGGCTTCTAATGAGCGTAAAGTAAATTATTATCAACTGTTGAAGTCTGTCTAGGTAAAAGCCAAAAATATTGACACCTTTCTTGCTTAAATTGTACAGCTTTACTGTATGAGTTGCTTTAGAGGTCTCAAGAACTATCGCCTCAAAGTTCATAAAGAAATATTCAGATTAGGAAGCTGCTATCACCAAGCTTATAATTTCACTGGGTGAACAAAGTCAATTCATGAACATAATGAATTACAGTAATAAGTACAGTTACAAGACATTAAGGAAAGATGAGGATTTATGAAGTTAATACCACAAACAAGATTTTTTTTTTTTTTGAGATGGAGTCACTCTGTCACCCAGGCTGGAGTGTAGTGGTATGATCTCAGCTCAATGCAAACTCTGTCTCCCAGGTTCAAGTGATACTCTCACCTCAGCCTCCTGAATAGCTACGATTACAAACATGCACAACCATGCTCAGCTAATTTTTTTTCTTTTTTGTATTTTTAGTAGAAACAGGGTTTCACCATGTTGGCCAGGCTGGTCTCAAATTCCTGACCTCAAATGATCCACCGCCTTGGCCTCCCAAAGTGCTGGGATTACAGGTGTGAGCCACTGCGCTTGGACAGGATTTATTGTTTTGTTTTGTTTTTGAGAGAGAGTCTCACTCTGTCACCCAGGCTGGAGTGCAGTAGCACCATGTTGGCTCATTGCAACCTCCATCTCCTGGGTTCAAGCAATTCTCCTGCCTCAACCTTCCAAGTAGTTGGGATTACAGGTGCCCACCACCACATTGGGCTAATTTTTATATTTTTAGTAGAGATGGGGTTTTACCATGTTGACCAGGCTGGTCTCAAACTCCTGACCTCAGGTGATCGGCCTCATAGTGTGTTGGGATTACAGGCGTGAGCCACTGCACCCAGCCAGGATTTACTGTATATAGTTTTTTGAGACAAATACGAAACATAGATCTATATTTTAGAGCTTCCTTAAATTCACATTAGGCAGGTTTCTCTCTTTTAACTGAAGATGCGTTTTACCAGGCATTTTTTTTTCTTTTTTTTTTTTTTTTTTTTGAGACAGACTCTTGCTCTGTCACCTAGGCTGGAGTGCAGTCATGTGATCTCGGCTCACTGCAACCTCTGCCTCCTGGGCTCAAGTGATTCTCCCTCCTCAGCTTCCCGAGTAGCTGGGACTACAGGCGCCTGCCACCATGCCTGGCTAATTTTTGTATTTTTAGTAGACATGGGGTTTCACCATGTTGGCCAGGCTGCTCTCAAACTCCTGACCTCAAGTAATCCACCCACCTTGGCCTCCCAAAGCCCATTACCAGCGTGAGCCACCACGCCCAGCCAAGGCATTTTATGATTCAAAATACTTTTGTGAATGAAACAGTAACAAATATATCAAACCCTTCATTAAGGAGACATTTTCCTCAGTTTAGAATTGCAAAAGGACTTCCTGACAAAAGCTGCTCAATAATGGAACAACAGATGTGCACTAGCCATGTACAAGCTTCCTTTGACAGCTTTGAAGGCAGTAACACCAAATGAAGCAATCTCCATCAGATAAATTAATGCTTATTTTTCCTGAAAACTAGAGTTTATTTTTATAATGGTTATGGGTCTTTGCATCCTTGATTTTAAAGGGTAGGTATGCTGACAGTAGGATCCACAAGTGAAGGGAATACCTCCCCATTAAACTCAGAGAAGCTTTGTGGCTAAAAGCCATGTTCACCTAAACATTATCATCTACATTTTACCTTTAAGGTGTACATTTAGTAATTTAGAGGTAGTACTCTTGCTCCAGGATTATCCAAGTCTGGCTGCACAATTAAGCTGCTGGGCCAGATCTACAAAAATGAGACAATCGTTCTATCAGTGTAGCGGTATGGCATTTTGGGAAAAAAAATTGCAGATTGTGGAGTCCCAGAGTTACAGGTTTGAATGCTAGTTTGATCATTCACTATTGTGGGATTTGGGGCAAGTTACTTCTCTGAGCCTCAACGTCCATGCAAAATAGGAGGATAAACTATATTAAATTCCAGAGGTGTTATAAAGAGTAAATGATAGGAAATCTATAAAATGCTGAACAGGACCAGCAACACTGTATTCTCAAAAAATTGTAATTATTATTCTAATGCAAATATACATATATTGATCAGCCAAATATAAGGTTTCAGAGATATTAGAGTAAGATTTAGATAAATTTAAATATTTTTCTGGCAGCCACTGCAGAATCAGGCATAGAATGTCTGGAACTTTAGGGAGATCAGATCCCTAAATTCAACACTGTCACTTTACCACCCGCCTAGATCTTGGAATTCTAGAATACAATATAAAACACTTCATACAAAATTAAACAGATAATTTGTCAAAGAGAAAAACATTTTTTTCATCTTTTTATCTAGCTTTGGTGAAGAAGGAGGAGAACAAGGAATTAAAGAAAGAGATGCTTTCCCTCCACAATGTAGAATGCATGACAGCATTCCTCTAAAGCTCTAGTGATGGCATGCTATGGTTTGAATATGTCCCTCAAAAGCATGTGTTGGAAACTTGGTCCTAGGAGGTAAGGCCTCATGAGAGGTGACTGAATTAATGCTGTTATCCTGCGAGTGGGTTTGTTATGAAAGGACAAGTTCGGCCTCATCCCCTCATGTACATGCACATTCTTTCTCTCTTCCCCAATCCCATTTGCCATTCTGCCATGGGATGATGCAGCAAAAAGGTCCTCACCAGATGCCTAACCCTCAATCTTGGACTTGCCACCATGAGAACTGTAGGAAATATATTTCTGTTCATTATACATTATGCAGTCTGTGGTATTCCATTATAGCAGCAAAAATAGACTAAGACATAGTGTTACGTTTATGTTTCAAAGATTGTCTAGTAAATATAGTTTAGAGGTGAAAAATATGTTGGCTTAGTACTCAATGCATTCATTCGTTATTCCTTTGCGATTTCCCCATTAGAGCCTAAAATCTATTTCTGGTTGTTTTCCACAGATATTGATTTCCTTTCTGCCTCTTCCATTTAACACTCTCTTCATCCCAATCACACTCAGATTATTGCAAGTCCTCTCTCATTATAAAATATATATTTTATCCTTTAAGTATTTATTTTCTTTAAAAAAATGTAGATTACCAATAATGACTGATTTACCATCTCATCTACCAACAAGTAACACTGCATAAGTGGAGATAATGGCAAAAATAAAACAGTGGGTATAAGAATATGACAAAGAAAGAAAAGCTTTCATTTGAAGACCTAATCTGAGGCTCTTGAACTCATAATGTCTGTTATGTACTAATTTATATAGGTACTTTTCGATGACTGCATTCAATGCAGTGAATCCACAGAACTAATTTTATATATATATATATATATATATATATATATATATATATATATATAAATGTGTATACCCCAAGACTAGTGAAGAATCCATATAACTAAAATAGACACCAAATCTTGCTTCTGAGTTTAAATAACCTGGCAAAGATGTTAAATGCTTTATATCGGTGGTTTATAAAGTAATTTTACATGACATTAATCAGGTAATCATCAGCTCAGTGCCAGTAGGTAAGCAGGACAGGTACCATTTCCCTGAAATTTGGGGTTTTGACAAATGAAGAAACTGAGGCTTAGAGGTAGAGGTGAAGTGACTCTGAAAAGACATGAGGTAAATAAGTGGCAAAGCAAAACTTAGAAAACAGATTTTTCAATCTCCTAGTCTTCGTATGTCACATAGTCTTTCAAGACGTAGACAGGTACAGGCCAGGCATGGTGACTCATGCTTGTAATCCCAGCCCTTTGGGAGGCCGAGGTGGGCAGATCACCTAAAGTTGGGAGTTCGAGACCAGCCTCACCAACATGAGGAAACCCTATCTCTACTAAAAATACAAAATTACCCAGGTGTGGTGGCACATGCCTGTAATCCCAGATACTCAGGAGGCTGAAGCAGGAGAATCGCTTGAACCCAGGAGATAGAGGTTGTGGTGAACTGACACCACTCCATTGCACTCCAGCCTGGGCAACAAGAGCGAAACTCCATCTCAAAAAAAGAAACATACACACACACCACACACACACACACACACACACACACACACACAGAGTAATTTACAACTTTCCATCTTTAATTTGGAATTTAAACTGCTTTTCAAATGCTTCCGAGTAGCCAGCCATCTTTATATTCAATTCAAATAGAACTTAAATATCTATGTGACAATAGCTTCTTTTTGTTTCAAAGCGTATTTATTGATGCTCACATCAATTCAAATGGAACAATTTCCAAGCAAATGGTTCATTTATTTCAAGAAATACTAATATTTCTTTTTTTTTGAGACACATCTCATTCTGTTGCCCAGGCTAGAGTGCAGTGGTGCAACCACAGCTCACTGAAACCTCTGCCTCCTGGGTTCAAGTGATTCTCCTGCCTGAGCTTCCCAAATAGCTGAGACTGCAGGCGCACACCATGCCACCTGGATAATTTTTGTATTTTTAGCAGAGTCTGGGTTTAGCCATTTTTGGCCAGGCTGGTCTCGAACTCATGACCTCAAGTGATCTGTCCGCCTCAGTTTACCAAAGTTTTGGGATTACAGGAATGAGCAGCACTGTGCCCAGCCAAGAAATACTAATATTTCTAAATGCTAATATGGCTAAAACTCAAGCCATCAAAGAATTAAAAAAGTTTCTTGGAGTTCTTTGTAATGCAATAAACTGCAGTTAAGCATGAGTACTTTGTAAAAGGTCGTGTCCTCAGTTTTGCGTATCTGTGAGATTGATCACGAAAGCTTAAGAGGAGCCAAGTCAGATGGCTCAGGCCTGTAATCCCAGCATCTTGGGAGGTTGAGGAGGGAGGATCACTTGGGCCCAGGAGATCAAGGCTGCAGTGAGTGAGCTACGATGGCACCACTGCTACCCAGCCTGGGTCACAGAGCAAGACCATATCTATTTAAAAAAAAAAAAAAACAAAACAAAACAGCTCAAGAGATACTATAGTACTTCTTATGTTTCAAAATATGAGATTTACAGAAGACACAGGTGAGTTTAAACCTGGATTCAGCCACTTGCCACCTAACTGTGTGATCTTAAGTTACTTAGGCCTTCAGTGTCTTTCATTTTCCTCAGATGTAAATACAAACAGTAACAGTATGAATCTGAGTTGTATTTAAGAATAAAATAGTGTACATAGGCAATAAATACACTGCTTAGCATATATTAAGTGCTCAAAAAAGTTAGATACTTGTCTTAAATCACTTCTTCATAAATCATTCCATATAACTTTATCATCAGTTGAAAAATTACTTTGCAAAGCTACAATACCATAATTCCAATAAATTTACCAAAAGGTTCAGAATTAATTTGAAAAATAAAATAAAAACATGAACTATTACATGATGTTATTATTATTATTTTTAAAGATAGGGTCTCACTGTGTCGCTCAAGCTGGAATGCAGTGGTGCAATCAGAGCTCACTATAGTCTCAAACTCCTCAGCTCAAGGACTCCTCCCACCTCAGCCTCCCAAGTAGCTGGAATTACAGGGATGTGCCATCAGGCCTAGTTAATTTTTTTTTTTTTTTGATAGAGATGGGGTCTCATTATGTTGATGAGGCTAGTCTCAAAGTCCTGGCCTCAAGCAATCCTCCTGCCTCAGCTTTCTAAAGAGTGAGCAAGAGGGGGATGAACCCCTCCTTTTATAACAGTACTAATCCCATCCATGAGGGTGAAGCCCTCATGGCCTAATCAACTCTTAAAGGGCCCACCTACTAATACTGTTATAATGGCAATTAAATTTCAACATGAGTTTTAGAGTGGACAAACACTGAAACCATAACAATACCAAATACTTTCTTAACAATGTAAGATTAGACCAAGCGCGGTGACTCACATCTGTAATCCCAGCACCTTGGGAGGCTGAGGCAGGTGGATCACCTGACACTGGGAGTTCAAGACCAGACTGCCTGACATGGTGAAATCCTGTCTCTATTAAAATACAAAACTTAGCCAGGTATGGTGGCACGTGCCTATAGTCCTAGCTACTTGGGAGGCTGAGGCAGGAGAATCACTTGAATCTGGGAGGCAGAGGTTGCAGGGAGCCAAGATCACACCACTGCACTCCAGCCTGGGTGACAGAGCAAGATTGCCTCAAAATAAATAATTAATATTAAAAATAAAAGATTAAGGGAGTTCAGAAGAGATTACTTCTGTCTGGGAGGATCAAGGAAGAATTTATGAAGAAAGTGGTCTTTAAGATTTAGAACAACTGATAGGATTGAGCAGTTGGGGTGTTAGGAAATAGCATGGTTGGGAGTAGCATAATCATGGGTCATGAAGTGAGAAATCATCAGAATGTATATAAAATGAACTAAGAAATATTTCATTTGGCTACAATGGAAGTATGGAGAGATGACTAGAGGGAAATGACTAAAAATATAGGAACGGATCATGCAGAATATTGAATGTTGCAGAACACAGTTTATTCTAAAGGGAATACAAAGCCAAAGTAGCTTTTGAGTAAGAGAGGAAATAAGCAGAGATTAACTCCAGAAATAACAATCTGATAGATATAAGTCCAATTTCATTCAAATCTATGTACTGAATAGACTGTTTACAAAAAAACAGGTACAAAATATGGAGGAATGAATAGGAGACAGGGAAAAATAATCTAGAACCTCCAATGGCACTGTCATAACCAGAATGTCATAATTACATTCTGAAACTCTCAGAACGTAATTTCACACAAATTACAATGTTTCCCTTCACTGTAGAATGCAAAAACAACTGTGTATGACACACATATTGAATAACAATATGTGTGTCATATATCTAGATATATGACCCTAAGCTAGTGATACAGTATTCAAGGTTTCACACTCAGGAGAAATTTAAGATACAATTTGTCGATTTTACACAATGTGCTACACAGACGAGAAAAATAATGAATTGGGATAATTTTTTTTTTCTTTTTTGAGACAGAGCCTCGCTCTTGTTGCCCAGGCTGGAGTGCAATAGCGCGATCTGGGCTCACTGCAACTTCCACTTCTGGGTTCAAGAGATTCTCCTGCCTTAGCCTCCTGGGTAGCTGGGATAACAGGTGCCCACCACCCCACCCAGCCAATTTTTTGTATTTTTAGAAGAGACAGGGTTTCACCATGTTGGCCAGGCTGGTCTTGAACTCCTGACCTCAGGTGATCCCGCCTTGGCCTCCCAAAGTGCTGGGATTACAGGCGTGAGCCACTGCACCCAGCCCGGGATCATTTTAGAACAGCAGCCTCCAACCTTTTCGGCAGCAGGGACTGGTTTTGTGGAAGACAGTTTTTCCATGGACTAGGGGGTGGAGGGAGATGGTTTCTGGATGATTCAAGCACATTAAATTTTTTGTGCACCTTATTTCTATTATTATTACATTGTAATATATAATGAAATAATTATACAACTCACCATAATGTAGAATCAGTGGGAGCCCTGAGCTTGTTTTCCTGCTACTAGACTGTCCCATCTGGGGGTGATGGGAGACAGTAACAGATTATCAGGCACTAGATTCTCATAAGGAGCACACAACCTAGATCCCTCACATGCGCAGTTTGCAACAGGGTTCGCACTTCTGTGAGAATCTAATACCACTGCTGATCTGACAAGAAGCAGAGCTTAGACTGGTAACGGGAGCGATGGGGAGCAACTATAAATACAATGAGGCCTCATGTGCTTGCCTGCCACTCACCTCTTGCTGTGTGGCCTGGTTCCTAACAGACCACGGACCAATACCAGTCTATGGCCTGTGGGATGGGGACCCCTGTTTTAGAACACCCAAAATATTGTTTTACTTATTAAAAAATTTATAGTGAAATTTATCAAGCTACTACACTGATTATCTAAAAATAGGATTCTTAATATGTATAGTGTACAGATAATATATCTGTGTTTTTAAGAATTGATATATTATTACACAGAGGCAACCCACATAATGTAAAGAATACTGATCTGGGAACTACAGTCCTAATTCTGCCACCAACTTGGTCTGTAATTTAGGTAAGCCATTAACACCTCAAGGTCTGATTTTGCTTATCTAAAAAATAAAGAGTTTATATTAAATTATCTAAAATAATCTTCTAGTCCCAATATTTGATGAGCTGTGAAATGATTCCTATTCAAGGAAAAACTCTTTCATCTCATTTATGCTTTTGAAATGTTATTTCCTTAGATATGTTCATGTCCCTATCCTACATTATAAAAAATATTTTTAAGTTGGCTCAGATGTACTATAGTCTGACCTTAGAGTATCATTATTATCTTGTAATCAGTTCCAAGTATTTTGTTGTTTCAAAATTTTTGCAATTTAATAGTTCAAAATGGACTCAACTGACATAGAAGTATCCTCTGAAAAAACATATAACCATTTATGCTAAACATATTTAATAATTCATACAATAATTCACATCCTCTTTGTGGAAAGAGGATGTCTATCTCTCAGGATTTCACCTATGGTCCTAGTCTCTTCACACTGGCCTATCCCATTTAAAACCATATTCTCAACTAGCACATAAAAGCTGTGTTTCCCAAATATGTATTTTAACTCAGACCTATCTTCTGGGATCCATACCCATATATTCATCTGCCATTTTCATGTTACATCTGACATCATTATTTCAAATTCAGCACACTGAACAAAGAACTCCCTTGCCTCTGCCAAATCTGTTCTTCTTCTATTCACCATCTCAGTGAATAATACCAACACGCACTCAGGTTGCTCAAATGAGAAATCTAAGGCCAACGCTGACTTGTCCCCTCTAACCCCCTCATATCCATTTAGTTACCAAATCCTACTGAATTGAAACACCACATCTTTCATATCTCTCCAATACTCTTTATTTCCACTGCAATTATTTAAGTTAAATCCTGATAATTTCTTAATTTCTTGCTGGATTCCTGTAATAGCTTTTTAAAAAATAAATTTTACTGAGGTATAAACTATATATTATGAAAGTCATAGATTTTAAGTGTACATTTCAATGAGTTTTGGTAAACACCCATGTAACCATTATCCTAATCCAGATATAGAACTTTCACCCCAGAAAGTTTTCTGGGACTCTCTGTAGTCAATTCTAGCACCTGCACCCCACCTCACTTTAGGTAAACACTGACCTAATTTCTAGCACCACAGATTCATTTTGCCTGTTTCAGAGAATCATATAAATTGAATCATCCAATATGTACTTTTTTGTGCCTGGCTTTTGCTCAGCATAACGTCTGTGAGATTCATGCATGCTGTTGCGTACGTCAGCAGTTAGTTCATTTTCACTGTTGAACAATATTCTCGTGTATGAATATACATTTGCTTATCCTGAAATTGCTTCTTAACTGCCACCAGACTCACGGACTTTGATCCATTTTTCACACTGCTTCCAGAGTCATCTTTCTAAAATGCAAATCTGATTATGTCACTCATCATCTCAAATTCTTTCAATGGTTCTTCATTGCCTACAGAATAAAGGATGGGCTCCTAAATAAGACATTCATGAACCTCCCATGCCCTAGTCTCTGACATCCTCTCAAAACCCACACAAACCTACAATTACTTGAACCTCCAATGCCATTTTCCTAGAATTTTTAAATGTGAATACATTCATATTGATGAGAAAAGTGAAAGTTTCTGGTTATTTCCAGAACTAAATTCAGCTCCAGGGTATTATGTGGCCTAGAGGACCTGGATGACTTCAGATTAACCCTATACATTTTGGAACAAACAGGGTAAACACTAAAAGGTACTTCATAGGTATCACGGGGTCAGTTTCCAGTGTATTACTTTGCCCTATGTAATGCTACACCTAAATTATTGTAGAGACTAATTAAGACATGAAGGCACAGTCTTTTATGTATAATCTACATCACATTAAAAATACAATGTATATCTTACTTCTGTACTTATTTAAAGAGCATTTTCCACATTATTACATTATTTTCATAAATAGTTTTAATGGCCAAAAAAAGTTCTCAAAAAGATGCACACATCTAATAAGCATAGCGTAAGTTAAACTTTTCACCTATAGCTAAGGCATTTAGGTGCGTCTGAATTTTTGTGTTAAATTTAGGTAATGTTGCAATAAACACTTTCATTCACAAGAGTGTATTTTATATTCTGGATACTGCCTTTGGCACAGAATCCCACAATGGAAATTACTGCATTAAGAAAGTCTGAATAATTCATGGTTTTAATATATGTATGAAATATTATCAAATAATACATGAAAATAGTTTTAATACCCCAGCCACCCCACACCCTCTCCAAGCTATGTTCCTCAAAAATAATCCCTATTTATCAAGTATAGATATTATATACTGACTTCCTGTTACAATAAATGAGAATAGCTCAATTATATAATTTTTTTACCTTATTTGTTATATAATTTGTTTTTTACCTTATTTGTTATATAATTTTTTTACCTTATTTGTTGTTTTACCTTATTTGTTACCTTATTTGTTAAATCAAAGGGAAGCTGACTTTGTAATGTCAAATAATACAATGTCATAACAAATAACTGTAATCTCAAATAATATGTTTCTTTTCTCTCAATCTTAGTTTCTTTTTATGTTAATATCCTTAGTCTTTCCAAACTTTTAACCCCTATGCCTTTACTTTTAAATTGCTACAGTTAATATTTACAAGTTATTTTGAAGCCATAATAAAGTCATCTATGCTACTGTTTTTGAAATTTGAATATTCATTAGCATTTACACTATGATTAAATATTGTTAACTGAAGAAACAAGAAGGGGTTACAAATATGCTTCCTTCTACCAGGTACCAATATCCTGACCCCGCCCACCGAAAAGAAAATATTCTTAAATTTAGGTCACCAGATTCTCTTACAGCTTTGATTCCAGCCTCTGTAAAATAATAATAACCACACCAGGTACAATACTAAAATTTATAATTTCCTCACACCATGGAAATCTCTAACTTGCCACTAATATCAAAGTCCCCTGCCATGCTTAAGTCCAAAATTAAGACTATTATTTTGTATTTGAATTCAAAATTTTTTATCATCTACAAAGGGAGCAGACTAAGTCACAAAGCATTCCCACCTGCCAGAGCATCCCGATAAAGCTGCACAAAGTGATTAAAGATATCCTTTGGCAAGCACTTTTCATCCGGTAGACACTGTAGAAGAATGACTATCTCTGACTGACCCACTGCATGCATTCCCTTGGTTGTGAAACACCAGCACTTCCTGTTCACATCTACAGATGGAATAAAAATATAAAAATAAAGACATTCCTATCAATCCTATTCTTAAAAAAAGATGCACAGAAATCTATGTTATAATACAGCAAAGATTAAAATAGATCATAGTCTGTATAATTCAACTGTGAACTGTCACTGCATTGAGCCAGAAAACTATTGTACAAAATAAAACATGCCAGTGCCTCTGGCTGTCTTCTAAACACTTAGGAAAATGACTGAAAAGGAAGTAAAAGAAATAATAAAATGCACTTAAACTTTTAACTCCTATTATTTAAAAAAAGCAACATTCTATTAATACTAAAATAAAACCAAACTACGTATTGTTAAGTCATAGTGATCGAAGAACATAGTCCTCCATCTTTATATTTTAAAAAACCACATCATGAAAAGAAGTAATTATCTATGTAAGGCTAGAAATAATTACAATAAAAGCCAATAGCACAGCTTTGCCTTCAGGTTGTGACCTAAAGAAAATATATTTTATGTATATTTATTTAATTTAATATATAACCAAAAGATTCTACCTATTTTACCTATAGTCCTTTCTGGGAGAAAATTCTAGATAATCAGCAACATGACTTTACTTGGCTTCATGCTGTAAAAATTAGTGAAAAGGATGGGTTTTCTCAACTTACTTCCACTCCTTCACTTTAAGGCTATATGGAGAATATGAACAGCAGAAACCATATGTAGTCAAAAACAATGTTTAATCCTTGACACTTTTACTCTTGGTACCCCAACACAATGGGATCCCCAAAAGAACTGAAAAAGGATTCAAATATAATTATGAATACCACCATGAAAGTCAAAACAAACATAAATCAAAAAAAGAAAGACATCTTTATTTCACTTTGGGTACCTAAATAGGACATTCCTAATGATGGTCTAAACTTCAAGAATCTAAGTTAGATATTTTTTTCCGTTTCTTTTTTTTTTTTGAGACGGGGTCTTGCGCTGTCATCCAGGTTGGAGTGCAGTGGCATGATCTTGGCTCACTGCAACCTCCGTCTCCTGGGCTCAAGAACTCCTCCCACCTCAGCCTCGCGGGTAGCTGGGACTACAGGAGCATGTCACCATGCCAAGTTTTTTGTGTTTTTTTTTTTGGGGGGGGGTGTAAGATGGGGTTTCACCATGTTGCCCAGTTTGGTCTTGAACTCCTGGGCTCAAGTGATTCATTTGCCTTGGCCTCCCGAAGTACTGGGACTATAGGTGTACACCATGGTGCCTGGCCTTAGGTTAGCTAATTTCTTTCTTTCGCTCTTTTTTTTTTTTTTTTTTTTTTTTTTTTTTTTTTTTTTTTTTTTTAAAAAAAAAAGAAAAACAAAAAATAACAAAAAATAAATAAAAA